>OX235274.1:103781946-103939914 GCA_944472155.2 Trichobilharzia szidati | reverse complement strand
GTACTATTTCTATTTTAGAGATGACATCCTCAGGTTTCAGCTTGTCTACTGATATATTGAAATTTAGTCCCTTTTCTAATACACTTATTTCCGTAGGACTTAATATATGCGTTGAGAGATTGATAACCCACTTTGATTTATCGATCGCCGTTGACTTTGGATTGTTGACTTCATCATTCTGAGATGAAGATTTCTCTTCTAATAACTTGTTGAACTTTTTGATTTGACTATTTTTTGACTTTTTGAAAGTTGCTGATTTTGGATTGCTGGAGGATTGTGTTATAAGATCATAATCTACATTGGTAACTATTCCTTTTAGCTTTTGTTTTAATTGCTCAATTTCATATCTGATATGCTGTAACTTTTTAACGATTCTATGGATCTCTTCTTTCAGGCATAATTTTTGTAGGCCTTCTATTATGCTTCTAACTCTTTCCGTTGGAACTGGAGCTCGTAGACGTAGATATTTAGGAATGGTTTCATTTTGTAGGCATCGAATGTTGAAACTACGATGATTTTCATATCTTGCTTCAGTTTGTGAAAGTCGAGTGAGTTTATCGTACAGGAAGACGAAAACTTATCAATAAACTTACTTGGTAGGGATTTGATTTATTTCAAGTTTGGTCACCGATTGACACCAGTTGAAGACTACTGGACATCTGTTTTGTCCCAGCTTGGGACACTTCATCAGTACTGTCACACAGCCCTAACGACGGATCGAACTTTGTACCTCCATGTTACGAGGCTAAGCTCGTTGGTGATTCAACCATTTGAGCTGCATTCAATGACCCAGGAATTCTAACTTTATTCATTCCTTAGCATTATATAATAACATATTTAATAAAAGAATAGTTAGAGAGAGAACAATTGTTTTCAATAACTTCTTCAGTCTCTACCTGTCATGAATCTATTAAGTGTTAGCATACATTTGCTAGTAAATGCAGATTGAATTATATCAGAAACCATATTGGGGGATATAAGCAGAAGTACAGAATAATAGTTAGTTTTCAATCTCCTTTAAATGCACATATAATGTTTGGCCAATACGCATCTATGAGGGAATGAAATTCACTGACATGATAAGAAATAATAATAACAGTGTAGTTTAAACATAATAGTCACATTAGTGAATAGTAATCAAATAATGTAGATATAAGATAAACCCAGTGTAAACCAAGAGGATCCGTATTATTCCAAGTGCAGCATATGACTGCAGCAGCACATCTACATTTCATCCTGTTCTCTGAAATCCTTTTTCCTGGCTTCACGACTGCCAACAAGCTTTCATCTCCTCCTTCTCAACACAACCTTCTCCATATCACTGTGAGACACGAAACTTACCGTTTCTTATTCACTTTCTACATCTTGCCTAATTTACCAACTCACTAGTTTACCAATTCGCTCGAAACCGGAGCTGGCGACCCCACCTCAGGCAATCAACACAATTGCTACAGAAAATTCAAAAACAGCCTGGTAGAAAGCCTTCGAGAAGTCAGTTAGTCAGTCAGTCAGTCAGTCGATGTGTCTTCTTTCGATGAAAGAAAGAATAACCATTAGGACACGGAATGTTGTCCGCTGTTCAAATTGTGAAAGAACTGGGCAGAAATGGTATAGAAGGTATATAGGAATTTGCGAGAGCATATGAAATAGAAGTGGACACTCCAAATTGTAAACTAGAGAGTTAATAACCTACACAATGCAGAAAATGACAAACACTTTTAACAACAGTAATGACAATAATACTGGCAGATAGCAGATTCTTAAAGTGTAGAATGTTATAATAAGATATGAATATTTGTGTCTGTAAAATAATGGTGTAACTGAGAACCGATTGAGTGACTGATATAATCTGGTATTCAGGTGTTAATACACAATGTAAGCGTACACTTCAACTTCCCTGTATTGAATATTCCCGTCAACGTAAATTCGAAAGTGTCCATTACTAAATTACAAATAGGTAACTTTGTTTATCGATGCAAAAGTGGTTCCAGGGTAAAATGTTCCCCATCTCTGCCGGCGCACTCCGAAACCTTGGTTAGGCTGTAGCAAGCCCAGTAAAGAAGTAAGGTTTGGCATTTGGGCAACATCCTTCACCTTATAAAAACAATACCAGCGCTATCCAGACTTTAGAGTTCTAAGCTTGGAGCTCAATGTTCCAATCAGAATGCGAAGGAATGAATGCATATGTATGCACATAGTTCTATCAAACAGTTTTAAATTCCTTTCGATTTTTTTACATTTGTGTTTGTAAATTAGTTGGGATGATCTCATCGTCGGTGCACCATATCACTATTCAAATGCTACTGATGGTGGGCATAGAAGACACGGAGCTGTGTTCATATTTTTAAATAGACAAAGCTATTTTTATACACCAATAGATGAAATCAGTGAATTGAAACTGTTTAGTTATGATTTTCCGGAGACTTTTCAATTACTCTTACCACCATCTCATAATTGTGGAAATTCACCGATTCCTGGGTTTGGAGCGACTATAACAAAACTTGGTGATATCAATCATGATGGCTTTCAAGGTATGTGTTTTTTTTAACTATGCAAATAAATTTCAATGGAAAATGTATTGGAGATTTTTTTCTTTCACTTATTATTGTGAATAATTTTAGCTGTTATCAGTAGGGTGCAGTGTTTGTTTCCAAATATTTTTTAACACACTACACCTTAGTTTTTTTTGTATCTTAGTGTAATGGCGGCCTGCTTAAACCATGGACTATCGAAAACCTCCATCAGTATATTGCATATAATTTCTTTTATCCAGTTTGTTTAAATCTAGTAAAATTTGACCTCTAATAGTATTATATACTCTCGCAAGTATTTAAAATGTTCACTGTTTGCGGTTTCACAAGTTTCTACTAAGCATGTGGAAGAGCATTATCATTTAATGGCAGCTTATACCAGTACACAAGATGACCGTTCTAAAGTGGTATCCTTGGTTCACAGAATATACTCTTGAAATTTTTCCAACCGACATTCAACAAAGTGTCGTCGTGTGTTTTTCAAAGGAGAAAAAGAAGAGATATCATAATGGTGGAGTGGTTTGCGCTACAGGTCAGACAGAACTGTGTCACACAATCTACTGTCAATTAATCTTCTATTTGAAGATCCTGAATGAAGAGGAAATATCGTGGAGTAAACTGCGCTGAAAATTCTTTACATTATATAAACAGTGTTCAGAATAAAGCTATTATTATTATTATTGGTTGGAGGATTTCGTCATGAGCTCACATCAATTAGAGAGCCATTAGAAAACCAACAGGGACTACTGGACAGCTATTTCGTCCTCTTCGCTTGGGACTCCATCAGTGCGGACCCACCGCCAGGGCTCGAACCCAGAACCATCCGGTTACAAGGTGAGTTCGTAGACCATTAAGCCACTGGGACCCAATCCAATGGCCCGTGAATTCTAACTTCTGCCAATCCATGACATGGTGCGACCAGTTCGCAATATCTCCTTCAATGAGTTACTGCCTTACCTTCAACCTGCTGTGCCCTACTGGTCACGGCTTCCCACTAGAACCCCAGGTAACTGCCTGAATAGGACCAGTCACTAGTAAGCATCAGAGCATCGGGTCCCAGTGGCTTAACGGTCTACGAGCTAGCTCGCTTTGTAACCAGAAGTTCCTGGGTTCGAATCCCGGTGGGTGCGTACTGATGAAGAGTCCCAAACTGGGTTGGTGAAACAGATGTCAACTTATGATGAAATCCTCCAATCAATCATTTAAAATTCTCTACAAAACCAATACTTGAGTATTATTATTATGTATAATGTAACATAGGCTTACAATTTCCAATTTTAAGAATCTGATCATTACTCATCATTTCAATGGATTATCCAAAAAAAGATTACTGAACTCTTTCCTGCCTTATGGCTGCGAAACACAGTCACATAGCATTAACTGCTTGTAACGCTTGGCGTTTCTTCGCAAATTTTGAAGCACTAAAAGTGGCTGACTTCACAGTTAGAAATATATATATATATAATTTAAATATTCCCATAATGATAATTATACAGCACAATTTAAGTAAATACGTTTCTTTTTTATTCCTTCACGTTCCCAGGTGAACATAGGGCAGCTTCAAGCTAGAGGCTTGAAGTTTCTGTAGCAGAGTTTATTATTTTTACAGGATAGAGTCGCCAGTTTCATGCCTAACCTTCCCTCTTTGCCAGTTCTATTACTGGCTTAGCGAGGTAAAAGAGTGCGCCTGTGGCCGGCGATCGAACCTCAGATCGTGTGCATGGTTGGCGAGCGTCCTAACCGCACAAGTAAATACGTATTTTCGGTAAATTCTCATCAGTTACAAAGTCAAATGTTAATCATATTCACAATCAACACTATAGATGACGAAATAAGGAAAATAGAAAACTTATTTTATGAGAACGGAGACCCTGAAAAATTTGAAAATTCTCCATGAAGAAAACAGTGCAGATAAAAAAACGCAGATACATGACTTTACCGTTTAAAGGAGATGCAGCAACTGAATTACTGGCATCGAAACTTCAAAAAATAATTAACTAAAACATTCTTTGCCGCAACACTGTGTTTAAAATTCGCAACTCGTTGTATAATTCCAACGCAGGTGAAGGATATGCTGTCGGGTCTGGCCACTTCAATGACCATTTATAAATTTAACTATTCATGTGGAGACGATTACATAGATAGAATGACTTGGTAAGCCTACCGTCGCCTTCTGGATTAGTGTCCAACGTGATTAGGTACAAGAGTCGTAAAGTCAATCAGAAGTTCAATACTGGCGCACACCTTGTGGTCTCAGCACAAGGTTGACTAAAATTTAGCTTTTACAATTCTGTACAAGGCGCCACCTCAACCCCCTCCTAGGTTGGTACATCTTCAGTAGCTCAGCATAGCTAAGGCAGTTACCATAATGATTTTTCAACCCAATTTCTGTGTTCAGAAAAAATTTGTTCATCAACCTTTCTCCCCACCCTCTTGGCCTTCACTACCCAACCTCAAATAGTTATCTCTCCTAGTGACACCGGATAACTAACTGTATTGTCGATATCATGCTGTGCTGTAGTTGTACATCTGATTCTCGCTTTCACAATTTATTATTATTATTAATATATATGCATTTGTTTATTCGTACTATTCATCTGTAATTATTTATTTTTATCTGAAATATATAATAGACTTTGCAATCGGCGCCCCTTATGAAGAAAATGGCGGAGCAGTATACATTTATCATGGAAGTAAATCAGGAAAAATTCAAACACCAACACAAGTAGGTTTCCCCCTCCCCTTCTTATATTTTGTCTTTAGTGTGTGTGTGTGCATTTTGTTGTTTTCATGAACGAACTAAACAGCATTTTTTTGTTTTGAAGATTTCTCCAACATAATCTTCGCATACTCCACTCCTTTCTCTATACCTCAAAATGTGAAATAGTGTTTACTATACGCCTCAAGGTTTTAAAGTCATTACCAAAAAGAAATTTCCAATTTTTACAATACTTCAAAGGATATTAGAGTCACTAAAGCTGGGGTACACCACTGGAAATTCAAAAACGAAAAAGTTATCGGAGGCATTTAACTTATTAAAACAAATTGTTTTCATGTTTGAATACTGAAGGATTTACTGAAACCTTGTGTTTACTTAGCGGTTTATTTATACACGGGAAGCACTCTGATGACATGATTTTCTTTTATTGTGTGCTTTAAGTTATATATATATATAGACTGAATTTGGTTGTTACCCTGTCTCCTTGTCCATAAATTGAAGTCAATTATTTCCAAAGTAGTTCAGTTCATGTTTGTCTGTCTGTCTGTCTGGATTCAACATAGAACTTCGCACCGAAGTGCAGCAGTTCCAGTTGCCACGTTCCAAATAGCACACAAAAGTAGACAAGAAGATGAGTGAAGAGAATCAATAGAGTTTTGACAAGTATAAGAGTGAAACAGAATGAGTAATGGTAGAAAGGAATATGAAAGATTACAGAGACTGAATACATCTGCGTAAGCCATTGACAACGATTTTGAGCCATGTCACCTATTGTCTCCAGCCCATTGATTCTTAGAGTCCCGAGGGTGGGCCCCAACCTGGAAGTCTGCATCTCCCTCCCTACCTGACTCAGTTTAACTGTCAGGGATTTCATGGATTGATGAGGCCATGTTTTTGTTTGGCCACCACTTACTCCTCTTTTCCAACCTGCACCTATATCAGCTAGTAATGCCCGTCCGTCGTGGGAGGCGATGGTTAGGCATGCGCACCACGTGACCTAGCCATCTCAATCTATGTAACTTTATAGCCTCTTCGATTGATTTTCCCTCTTTGCCCAACACTCTACGTCTAACGTCAACATTACTTACCTTATTATACCACCTAACGTGAGAAAGAGATCGTAAACATCTATGATCAAAAACAGTCAACCTTTTCATGTCTTCAACTCGTATTGGCCATGTTTCAGAGCCATAGAGAAGGACGGAGCGAACTGCTGAGCAGTACACACGTCCCTTGGTTGATAGCCGGATGTCACGCCTACGCCAGAGACGGTGTAAGTTAGCGAAAGCAGCCCGAGCTTTTTGGATTCGTGCTGAGATTTCGTCACCAATCAATCATGTTTGTCTAGCTAGTCAAAATGGTTGTAGTTTTAAAGTGATTGGATTCTGTGAGTTGTAAATAATCACAGTGTTCCTCAAGGAGTTTTTTCTTCTCTTTTTCTGTTTTCTTTCGTCTTGCATGACTTAGTTACCCCATTCTGACGAAGTCAGTTTTGTTAAGTATGCCAATGATCTAACTGTTTCTATACCGGTGGTTACTTCACAGTTAAACTATTCCAAAATGAATAAATTTTTATTAGAAATTATTTATTGACCCTTGATAAATGGTCTTAAGCTTAATCCCTTTAAAATATCAGGTGGTTAATCTCACTTTCAGACACAAGCGCGACTTATATGAACTGGTTATTTCTTACGGTTTCAATATGATAGATACTGCAGAATTTGAAACTAAATAGAATGTTAAATACCTTTCCTGGTCTTCCCACACCATGCTAGTTGCCAAAACATATTTCGTTTGACGTTGTATGTGAGGAAATTAAGACGGTGTGGTATCATCTCGTCTCTACTGTTACAATTTGTTAACTCTTTTATTCTACTTATGCTTCTTTACTGCTCCCTGCCGCTTAATCTTTCCCGAACTACTTAAGAAAGACTTTGTTATACTGTGAAGTTCAGTAAACGTCATCAGTAGAACTAGTGGGTTCTCGCCAAATCAACTTGTTAATACTGTTGTAGATAGACACATGGACTCATCCAAGAAATTAGCGAATATTACCTTGTCAGACTCTGAACATCCTCTCTCTAAGCACAACTCTCTCCTTGCTGCATCTCATCGGGTGGAACTAGAAGCAAATATAGGAGACTGTATGCTCAGACGACTAAATACAGAAACTCTACAATACCTTATTTAGCACATATGTTATGTGGTGAGAAAAGTATAATACGGGAAATCACCAACTAACTTACTGAGGAACTCTTAGTAAACTGGCCCAATTTTTTCACTATTATATTGTTGTTAATATTTTCTCTCAGTTTTATATTCATAATCTTATTGCACAGTATTATCAATGAAAATTCCCTGTTTTAATTATTACCCCTGGTATGAGGAAGTTAGATGCAAAGCTGTACTACATGCTGAAAATTCCATATTTGTACCAAAAGTACCGTTTGGAATAAAGCCATTATTATTATAATTGATGAGATCAGTATCTGACAAGTGATGAAACAGGTTGCCTAATGCTTCATTTCGGCCACTTGACATGATTAACATGATTTGTGTAACCGGTTTTCTTTCAAGTGGTCCTTCCCACTTTGGAAACTGTTTGCCTGACCCTGTCGCACATTCGTAGGTATTTCGCCTCATACTTTCATATGCTGCTTTCTCCCGACCCCCTAGCAGCGTCCCAAGTAGCAGCCTCATCGCTGACAGATCTTGAACGCCACTGAACTGCGAAGAAGCCTCGAAGTCCTGCCCGAAGATCCATATGTCTCCATCAAAAACTGCTCGGCATAGGCTTTCCATTTGTCGATAGGCAGCGACACCAAATGTAACAACAGAAGACAAGGGCCAGGCAACAGATCATTTATTTAGGAAAATCAACACATATTTATAGATTTTTATGTACATTATTGTAGATTATTGGTAATAGAAAATACAGTCTTTTGATTGGTTGTTTTTCACAGAAAGTTAACCTTGCATCTCTTTGTGCCTGTTTCAGATCATCCATTTGCCAACTGTACCAGCCTACGCAAAGCCTTTGTTCTCATTTTCTCACCACCAATATTGGGGACATAAACACTGATGTCAATTACTGTCTACCAACTTTGGCTAGCAGCCAGCTCTCACCACAGTATTACTACTTTTATTGTTATTATTTCCTCAGGTTCCTAGTGGAACCTGCCTTCAACAGCACATCTCCATTTCACCTTGAATTCTTTGGTTAGACACGAGGTAGTATATAATATCATGTGTATAGTCCATTGCTTGGTAGAGACTGAAATCTACCAGCCACCATGCGAGGAAGTGACTAAGTGCACTCTGATTTTTTTTGTATTATGAGATGGCTGAAGACAATTGAAAAGAAACTTTTGACCTGGGTTTCGGGCTTGTTGTCGTCAAGGCGTATCTGCAATCTTGAAGATCACTTGTAAACCTGAGTAACTCAGTGGTAGCGTTTCTGACTGCAACACTGAGTGTTATGGGTTCGAATCTCAGAAAGGGCATAGGTTCCTTGAGGATTGTAGATACGCCTTGCTGACTTGTAGGCGCCGAAAAGCACGAAACCTATGTTGTTGTGAAGGCTTCTTTCAGATAGGCTCCAACAATATAACAAGAAGTTGTGTTTACTTCTATATAGGGACAATAAAATCACATATAGTTAATGCTGAGTGGTAAGTATTTACATCAAGATAACTAATAATCAAAGGAAAATGGCAACATAACTCAAAAATGGCTATATAGAAGGGATATTTGACTGGTGGACTGTCATACTAACAATCTGTTGCAGTACACACTTTTTTTGCTTTAGTTTGAAATCATTTTCAGAGGTACGCACCTTCGGCACCACCTAATACCTTACCTTCAGCTTACGAGAGAAATTATTTTATCATTTAGCCATTGTGTTGAAATCTCATGATCTATGTGTGTTCCAACTTCTTTCACAGTTCATAATTTATACTACTACTGCTATTTGCTATCCATTTGGCAGGGTACACCTATCGTAATTTCAAATTTGACCACGGATTGATGTCAGTTAGAGTGATATCGAAAACCAGCAGAGAGTACTCGATATCAGTTTCGTCCTAGTTTGGGCCACTTATCTTCCCATTGTTCGTAAATATCCTATTAGAATTTCACAGGATTATTATTATTATAATTGTTCCCTTTGGTTCCCAGTGGAACATAGGGCTTCAACTACACGTCTCCACTTGCTTCTGTCTTCCGCTGTACTTTTCACTTGCATCCATGTTAGTCCATACTGTTTCAGATCCTCTTCACACGATCTCCTCCATGACACCCTTGGACATCCCACTCGCCGCTTCCCTTTCGGGTTCCACTCGAGCAATGGCTTGACGCTCGATGTCACCCAACGGCCTCCTCAGCGAGTGTCCAATCCATCTCCACTTTCTCCTGCATATTTGTTGAGCAATTGGTTCTTGTTTTGTTACTTCCCATAGTCTCTTGTTGGTGATTCTTTCCAGCCATTTGATCTTGAGTATAGAACGAAGACAGTTGTTGTTGATACAGGTCTGCAACAGGCTGTTGGAAATATTCTTGGTGACTCGCCAAGTTTCTGATCCATCCGTATAGAAGAACTGACTTACTTGACGTTTGTATTGGCAATCCGAATTTTGTTGTTGATGCAGGCTGAGTGACGAAGATTTCCAGATTGGTTTCAGGTTGATGAATGTGTTTCTCGCCTTCCCGATTCTCGATTTGACATCCTCGTCCGTTCCACCTGCCTGTAGTTGAGACAATGTTCCCTAGATAATTGAAGTGAATGAAGTAACCTCTTTCAAATCCCTCCCGTTGATGGTGATTGGCGGTGGGTGTTGCTGGTGTTGTTGTTGTTGTTGGTTAGTTATTTTCATAATCTCTGTTTTGTCTATGTTCACCTGGAGTCCTGTCTTTGTTGCTTCTTCGACCAGTTTGTCGGTTTTCCCATGTACGTCTTCGATTTTGTGTGACATCAAATATAAATCATTCTCGAAATCCAGGTCTTCTAGATTCTTCGCGTCGGTCCAGGATATCCTTGTCTTCTCGTTTCCCACTGTCTGACGCATAATCCAGTCCACCACAATTAGGAATATCAATTTCACAGGATACTCATCTTTAAATTAATCAGTTTGGTGGGATTTAATTATGCGTGCACACTGCTTTTAAGAGCCTAAAACTATTTCTTCATATTCTAACTTATACCAGTTCTTAAGGATATATATATATATATATATATATATATATTGCAATCACTTGATCAAGCATTGTCAACAACTGTCTTAAAAATAGCCTCTTGTGTTAACTTCAGACGACTGAATGTTTCTTGGTTGTCATGGTGGTTGATCAGTGTTAAATCTATAATGAGTTAAATGTGTTACATCATCTTAGATCACAGAGTAAGACGATAAAATCCATTTATTTTACTACGGCTTTACTGCTAGGATCATACATAAATGTTTTAAAAAAAATAGTATTACCTTTAAGTCGACAACCGAAAACTTTGAAGAGGTAATCAGTAGTGACCTTTTTCTGACTGAGTGAGTTTCAACATGCACAACTATGCACAAAAATACACCAGTTCAAGTTGCCACATTTTTCTCTGTATAGCACCGAAACTTAAACAGAAGAGAGCAAAAAGAAACTCAAAAGTAGTATAATAAACAGAAATGTAAGGCAGAAAGAATAATAACATAGGAAGACACTTGACACTTTAATAGATATGAGAGATCACAAAAAACGTGAATGTATCCGTGCCCTTGAGAATGGTTTTGAGTCCTGTGTCCAACAAATCTCTAACCATTGGTTCTTAGTATCCTGACCAAAAGCTGCTACCTTGACGTGGTAGTCAGGCTTGCATATCTCACTAACACAGCGAGGTACACTGGCGTTGTTGTTACTAATGTTCCTGCAGATCCTACTATGGATAGCTGTCAAACTAAAAGTTATTACCGTTATAATGTAAGTTGTCTACACTCTTCTGGGGATCTGTGGACAGGGATATCAACAGTAAGGTGTTCCTCTAAGATGACCATCATGCCCCACCCATGCTGCCTATCCTATCCTCTGTAGAGATACGGGCTGGAATAGGTCGACCCCGAAAATTATATATCCTGACTTATCACCTTATGGCAGTCCTGTAGCCAGTGGTCAGATCTTAATATGGACACAACTCAAAAATCCAATTCAAACAGTCCGTGTGTGACTGACCTTAAGCAGTTATCCATTGATCTCTGCGATCACTCAACACTAAAACTCTTTCTGTTTCAGGTACTCGAACAAGTGACTTCATCACTTGCTTTCTATTAACTATTTAACGTTCTGTTTGCCCACATTGAAGATTCTTTTTGTATTTTCCGCCTTCTTTTGTTTGTATTAGTTTGGTGTAGTAAAACAGAAAAGCTCCTCACTTCAGATACACGACATATATCATATATCGTTATAGTTTGAATAATTTAATTATGTGGTTATATTCAATAAAAAGCAAGGTAATTTAATACTATGAGAGTGAATCAGGTGAATTAATTGAAGTATATCGAACACACGCTAGTTTAAGAGTTGGTTAGTAAAGTGAATCTAATATAACGCTCATATACTAAAACAACAACAGCAATCTTATACATGGGAATCAAGATTATTTAGGCATAGTTAAATGTGAAAAGTGAAATAGCATTCCATTTTCCCAAGATCATGTTTTGTGTGAAGTATGAAGTATGCCCATCTGACATTTTATGTTTTGTTTTTTTAATGTTGCCAAAATTATAATCAGGTCAATCTTGTAACCTGTTTTTTTTATAATTAAGCGTTTTACAGTGGAGAAAAGAGAAAGTGTGGATTATCTCTTCCCCCAATAGTGTAGAAAGATTTTGAAATGAAATTATGTATAAATCATCTTCATTGAAGATGGAATATTCTGATTATTCTACATCATGCTTAAGTTTTGATGAAAGCTAAGTAGACTAGAAGATTGATTATCGAATAAATGATACTCCTTCAAGGTTGCAAATACGCCTTGTTGGCTGGTGAGTGCCAACTGGCACGAAACCTAGGTCCAAGGCTTCCTGCCGATGCCTCCAACTATCTAATAAATAATACTCTTTACAAGACCTCATCGTGAGCTGACATGGTTTGGAGAACCATTAGAAAACCAGCAGGGAGTACTGCACAGCAGTTTCGTCACAGTTTTGGACTCTTCAGTAGTACTCACACACCGCTAGGGTTCGAACCCAGGACCTCCTAGTCACAAGGCGAGCTCATAGACCACTAAGCCAGTGGGGCTCGATCGAATAGCCCATGAATTCCAGCTTCTGTCAATTCACGATATAGTGGGACCACTAGCCAATGTCATCTGTGGCGAGTATTTGTCTTCACACCCGATCTGCTGTACTCCACTGACCACGACTCCTCACTAGAACCCAGGTAACTACCTAAGTGAATGAGGCGAGTCACTAGTGAGCATCAGATTGATATTCAATCGTTGGTTTGCAGGGATTTGATTGGCTACAGGATCTCATCATGAGCTGACATCGGTGGGGTACAGCAGGTTAGGTGTGAAGACAAATACTCACCAATGACAATGGCTAGTGGTCCCACTATATCGTGAATTGACAGAATTTATAATTCATGGGCTATTCGATCGAGCCCCACTTGCCTAATGGTCTATGAGCTCGCCTTGTGACCAGGAGGTCCTGGTTTCGAATCCTTGCGGTGTGTGAGTACTACTGAAGAGTCCCAAACTGTGACGAAACTGCTGTGCAGTACTCCCTGTTGGTTTTTTTATGGTTCTCTAACCAATATGAGCTCATGATGAAATCCTGTAGCTAATCAAATTCATGGAAACTGACAATTGAAATTATGTTCTCTTCGATAACTTCTTCATCAGGTTCTACAATCATATATGTATATAATAATTAAAGAATTATTATTAAATAAGAACATTAATGTTTTTTTAAATAACACTGAATCGGTAATTTCAATAGATTACAGTTCAAAGTCATGTACAAGTAATAATGTACATCAGTATTCCACTAAACGCAATATTAGATAAATTAAGAAAAATAATACAGCCAGTCAGAGTAGCAATAATGCTTGGATCTTCGACTGTTTCAAGCGAATTGCAATTAACCTGTGCTGTTTGGAATGTTGGGTATTTAGAAACCTTTTGGCAATGTATTCGATATTCGACAGATGATAAGGAAAGACTATTCAAGGCGCTAGCCTTATTTATGGCTTGTTTAAACGAGGTGATCTACCATAGAACTGTTGATGGCTTTAACAACACCCCTTTATTCAGTCACACTGGTAGGTGTTGCTGAGCATGAAAAATTAAATTTCTATAGAAACGGTCAATAAAACTGTCTCCAGTAGAGCACTTGATGAAATTATAGGTCCAATAAGAAGTGGCTTCTTCTAGGTACTTCTTCTTTCAGTTTCAGAATCACAAACAGTCTTGTGGAAAGTGTGAAATGTAGTTTCTTAGCATTACAAGACCTTTGAATCAATCTACTCAACGTTTTGGCAATTATTTCACTTTGTACACCACCTGCAGTCGTATAAATAAAGGCTTCTTGTTAGTAGATACATAAGAAGGTGTTTTCCTACCTTTTTGGCCATGTGTTTTGTGATAACAACCGATTATAGGAAAATGACATCAAAACAAAATGCACTCCTGATCTTCATGTCAGCATTTTGCATTTTCATAATAAACCATTATATCAGTGATTTTTTTAAAATCATTAACATTGAAATATTTACTGAGACTTTTGTAGTTAGAATTGTTTAACTGTGCTGAGACGAAATTCTTGATATCTATTGACATATAGGCACGTAGTGCGAATGCCTAGATGATGCTTTGGAGTCAACATAACGCTATCTGATTGATATAATGCAGCTCAACTGGATGATTTTAAACTGGTTGTATTCTCTGAGCTGGCTAATGCAATTGAAAAGCTTTCGTCGTCCTTCGAGACAACATCTTCAGTGCATGTTTTAGTATGGCATGAATTTATTTGAATTCGCCATGAATGATGATATAATGTTATCTCCTGACGACCTCTTTTGTCGTGATTGGTTGTTAATTTACATCTATGTTGATCATTTTTATTGACTTGGAGTTTGGACTTTCTTGTCATGTGATTTATTTTTAATAAGCTGGTGGTAAATTTGGTCTATACTAATGTGTTTGTTAATTGCTGACTGATTCATCTGAGTACCAGGCTTCTAGAAATTCCCTGGCACTTCATTTTGGTGTTTCTTCTATTTAAAATTAATACATTATCCCGATCATATAACTGGTATCCATAATTATCTACATACATTGAAATGAAAGAAAGACCATTTGAAATAGATACAGTACACAAGCTAGCCAGCACAATCACTTCATTCAATATGGTGCAAACTGGAAGGTCCAAAAGAAAAAGAAGATAAAATGGATACCATTCAAAAAATAAACTGTATGAACTGCAATAAACACACTGCATCGGTCAAAGTGGGCGTCCCCTTAGAATCCCATTCGAAGAACCCAAATTATCTGTAAAAAGGCATTATATATATTCTGTCATACCAATGCATGTGAATAATTACGGACACCAATTTGATTGGTGTCAAGTCAATAAAAATGATCAACAGAGATGTAAATTAACAACCAATCACCGCATTGAATGCGGTGTCAATTGGCGGTTTGATTCAAAAAACATGGCTGGAAGTAGATGGCCAGCAGCAATGGCTCCTGCTGGCAGAGTGGGAAACTCCTCTCGAGCAAAACAAGTTATTTTTGAACCAACATTCTCCAAAATGGAAAAAGAAAATTATGCACTGACTCGGCGATTAAAGGAAGCATTTTATAAGGTTGAAAAAAGATATCTTGGCTTTAGTAAAGACTTTATGATTGGCTTACTGCAACGGTTAGGAGTTGACAATGAAATGGATGTGACTGAAACCTGCCTACGAATCGCAGCTCTACAAGAATGTGAAAAAATTTTAAAAACCTCCAGAAATCCTCGTGTCTCGGAGCTGGAACTTACAGCCAAAACACTGAAAACAATTCTTAGCAGTATACTAGATGAAAAAAAGTCGTCATGAGATACAATTATATCATCATTCATGGCGAATTCAAATAAACTCATGCCATACTAAAACATGCGCTGAAGATGTTGTCTAGAAGGATTACGAAAGCTTCTCAGTTACATCAGCCAGCTCAGAGAACACAACTAATTCATATTACGTGATTGATAATTAGTGGGGCTAACAGCAAAACTCAGGCTGCATGTTTTGTCTTGTTTGTGACTCTTCAGATAGGTGGTAACACCAACAATTTTGATCACCACTCCAGGACAGCGATAAAACGCTGTTCTTTACTTTACCGTAGTCAGTTGCCCTCAGGTTCGAATACTCTCACATTCACTTCAGTCTTGACCAAATGAGTAGTAGTATTAGCAATTCACAGAATAATAAGTGTGGCTCATAGCCTAGTACAAGTAAAATGCGCTTAAGATGCCACCTTTGGTTTAAGGAAGTGAGACCTGTACTGTGATCTCCGTTAGCTGAAATCAATCAGTCTAGTACAAACCAACAAATTGCAAACAATAAATCGTATGTATTGGCTGATACATGGTCAATACGAGTTGAAGACATGAAAAGGTTGACTGTTTTTGATCATAGATGTCTAGGATCTCTTTCTCACGTTAGGTGGCATAATAAGGTAAGTAATGTTGACGTTAGGCGTAGAGTGTTGATCAAAGAGGGAAAACCAATCTAAGAAGCTGTAAAGTTACATAGATTGAGATGGCTAGGTCACGTGGTGCGCATGCCTAACCATCGCCTCCCCCGACGGACGGGCATTACTAGCTGATTGATATATGTGCGGGTTGGAGAAGAGTAAGTGGTGGCCAAACAAAACATGGCCTCATCAATCCATGAAATCCCTGTCAGTTAAACTGAGTCAGGCAGGGAGGGAGATGCAGACTTCGAGGTTGGGACCCGCCCTCGGGACTCTAAGAATCAATGGCTGGAGACAATAGGTGACATGGCTCGAAATCGTTGTCAATGGCTTACGCAGATGTATTCAGTCTCTGTAATCTTCAGTCTCATATTCCTTTCTACCATTAGTCATCATTCTGTTTCACTCTTATACTTGTCAAAACTCTATTGATTCTCTTCTCTCATCTTCTTGTCTACCTTTGTGTGCTATTTGGAACGTGGCAACTCGAACTGCTACACTTCGATGTCAAGTTCTATGTTGAATCCAGACAGACATGTATTGGCTGGTGACAAAACTCAAACAATAGTTCTTTATATCACAAATTTTATGAAGCATTCAAATAAACATAATCAAAGCGAATAAGTTTTCCAAAACTTCAATTCATAGACTCATAGGTATGCAATATATTTTTCTTATAAAGAATGTAAACCTGTTGAATATTAGTATTGGCATAAGTAGTAACCCGCATTTATTATTATTTAGAAAAACAAATATAATCAATCTTTACATAAATTTCAATGTTCAATAAGTGTATTAAACGCAATAAATTCAAACATAATTGACTATTTCGCTCTACTTTTTATTGTGTTCATCAACATGCGAATGAATATCACTGTCTGTTACTGTAGGGCTTAGGTGAACATCATTCAGCTTGTGTTTCACTAAAATTTCATTGAAATAAATAAAAATTCTGAAAGGAATTCATATTTTTATTTCGATTGAAAATGACCAGTGCTCCCCTCTTTTAAATAACTGCAAAAATTCTTTGTAATGACAATATGCCGTTTACTACAGGCAGTGTATCTTGTCTCGTGCATTTAGGCTTGAAGCGAATGAGAATGATGAGGGTTGGAATAGTGTTTGCCGTCACAAAATAAAATAGACATTTTTTAAAATATATTCCAAAACCTCATATTGATATCATAGTTTGCAAATAACATCATTCATTCTGTATTAGACAACATTTATTCTCCATTTCCCGTCACCTTGTCATCTCTTCTTGTACTACATTTTCAATGGACTTCCCATTGTGGTACACAAATTATCATTATTAGTCTTTCGAAGGTATTACTCAAAATACTGTTTGTGTCTCCGACCTAAGTAGCTGAATAGTCAGCGAGGTTGACGTCATAACACAGAGGTTATGGGATTGATTGTTGGTGAGGTCATGGGTGTTTACTGTTGAAGTGTTCCAAACTAGGACGAAACAGCTGCTAACTCAGGACCTTCCTGTTGAAAGGCCAACTCATATACCATTCAGCCAATGGCGTAAGATCCAATGGTTAATGAATTTCAACTCATATCAATTCGTGATTTCAGTGCGATGACTGGCCAGTGTCTTCGACGAGTGTTTTTCCTCACACCTGACCTGGTGAACCTTGCTGGTTACTGCTTCTCACTTGAAGTCTAGGCAAAACCGTCCTGTAGCCAGGTGCTAATTTATCTATCATATTTAAAAACAGCTGGTCAACATATGTTCTGATGTCTATGACGCATTATTAACTGAGAAAAACAAAATTAACAAAACATTCCATATAGATATTTTAGCTTGATGTGTTACCAAATTCTGACTTATTAAAAACTACTGAATATAAGTCACTAAAGTGGTGGTGGTGCCTGTCGATTGGTTCCACTCAGTTGTCTGTTCAATTGCATCTAAAGCGATTATTATATTTTTACAAAGCAAATTAAGGAGTTTCAATGTCCAGTCTTTTTGTATCACAGTTTAGTTAGTCTGCATGTCTTGTCATCATCTTTTCTAACTGTGGGAGTTTTGAAGCTCAATCTCTTCTCACAAATGTGACAACTTTGTAATATTATATTTTATTATATTATATTATATATTTTCTGAGAGAGAAGTATAGGTATTTCGATGAAGAAAGGAAGACGAAATTTGCAGTATAAAATGATATCATTCTATTCCACACGTTCTCATCAGCTGCAGACTACCTGAAATTACAATGGTTATATAAATGATAATAATAGAGCCAGGAAGCTATGTTCACCAAACAAGGTCGAAGAAGAACTAGATTTCGTCGAGAAATGCCTGAGAGAAAATGGATACCCTAAAGGATTTATACATAAGTATAGCAGAGAAAAAGATAAGTAGGAAAAGCATCCAACTGTAGAAAAGAAAAAAGTGTTTATTTGTCTCCCATTCAAAGGAGATGGAGTGTCACAAAAGATTGACAGAAGACTAAAAGGAGCAATAAATTGAAGCTTCCCGACAGTAAAACTCATATTAGTATACAGAATCACTCCTTCTATAATCCACTTTCAGGAGCAAGTACATTGGAAGGACAGAGAGAAGGGCTTCTATCCCGTTTTCGGAACATATTCCAAGAAACCTATGCCTGAAAGGAAGCAAATATTCTCAGAGTGCAATTACCAGACATATTGTTGATACCGGACATCTTGTAGAGATTTCTAAGTCCTTCAAAATATTAAATAGAAAAAGGACAGCAAATTTACTACGATTTGCCGAAGCGATCTCAATCAAACGATTTAAACCAGACTTATGCATACAGAAAGAGAGTGTGATTAAACTCTCACTACCTTGGTAACTGAATTTTGATTTTGATTACAATAACTAGTCATCTAATTCAGTGATCTCAACTCACTGAACAAATCTTAATCTCATAAACTGTAACCGCCTTTGTTTTTTGGAGTTGCTATGTGAACCTACAAGCTAACACTGTTTCTGTTAATCAATTTCTCTGTTTTCTGTCCTACTCCTCCCCCCTCTTTTCAACTTTGAGAGCGTATAAATTGATGATGAAAACTAAAACTAAAAATTGTAATGCTTTCATTCTTTTTTTGGATGCGTCAATTTTATAGTATCTCCTCTCTACTACTGCTCAAACATTAAAGTATGTTATTATCATTTATATAACCATTGTAATTTCAGGTAGTCTGCAGCTGATGAGAACGTGTGGAATAGAATGATATCATTTTATACTGCAAATTCCGTCTTCCTTTCTTCATCGAAATTTATCAAGGGAACCAGTTGTATGAAGTATGGGTATTAATTAGTATTTACAATTTATGTTCTTATAGGTAACACTGTGAGACACATAAATTGTTAAATTCTGGTGATATCATGTATAAAAGTTTTGTCTGTATAATAATAAACAAAAAAGTTGCGGAACTATTTAAATTCATTTGGTCTAAATTCAAATTAACAATTGAAACCGATCGGTTATTTGATGTTTGCTAATAATGCGTTTGTTTGTCTGGTAGTTAGGGCTATCAGCAGCTAACGAGTGTTATAAAAAGTTCTACTCGGCTTCTAAAATATTGTCTAATTATACATATGTATTTGCGACATGCTTAGAATTTATTGAAAAAAGTGAAATTTTAATGCGTAAAAAATTGTAGAAGCGTCTTTCTTTAAAACCATATCACTTACGGGGTTTATTTATATTCAGATAATTTGACAGCACTTTCACTTTATTGTCATAAGAGGGTTGTAGGCAATTAATATGAAGTCTTGGACCTAGGTTTCGTGCTAGTTGGCACTCACAAGACAGCAAGGTGAATCTGCAATCTTCAAGGAACCCATGTCCCTTCTGAGATTCGAACTTGTGTCACCCAGTGAATGCTGCAGTTAGAGAAGTTACCACTGAGCTATCCAAGTTCACGATTGACCTACTGTAGAACTGTATTAGATACTTTGACTAGACACTAACCTGTGTCATGTGTCTAGTCCTTTGTTTACTGCAGCCTGAATTCTATCAGTCAAGTTTGAAATGCATTAAAAGTATCCAATACAGTCCTACAGGAAGTCAACTGTGAGCCCTAATACCTCAGTGGTAACTTCTTTGAGTGCAGCATTCAAAGGTGTGATACAGGTTCAAATCTCAGAAGGGACATGAGTTTTTTCTTCAGAATTGCAGATACTCCTTACTGACTGGTGAGCACCAACTATCATAAAAGCTAGATTCAAGGCTTCCTGTCGATTACTTCCAACCATCTAATACCAACAATTCAAAGTGCACCGTGATGGCGAGCCACCTAGAATAGTGGCCACAGTGTAAACTTGACTGATAGAATTCGGTCCACCCCAAAGAGAGGACTACACGCGTGACACTAGTAAGTTTCCAATCAAAGCATTTTTTACTTTATAAGTGAAGTGAGTTCGCAACTTCAAAAGTTTATTTTATTCATACATACCCATACACAAATGAGTCGGGTAAATTAACTCACATCCAGGAAACATCTGAATATCAGTCTTCAGCTCATTTGGGCCTACTGGATATGGGTTTCCTGAAGTTTTAATGAGTATCCGTTGCCGGCGGAGTTCACCGTATCAGGGTGAATTGGATGCTCACATCAATGGCATTGGTTGACATTAACGTAATGTATTAAATCGACGGCGTTTAGAATCTAAGGGTCATTGAATTTTAACCCAGTGTCTGAATACTCAACAAGTTGGTCTCCTGTTGGAATCGTGAGTGCACACTACTGAACAGTTCCAAAGTAGGATTCTCTAAGTGATGAAATGACGAAATATATACCGAAATTAACCGAAATCCCTATAAAAAAATAGCCATAATCTCTCCTTGTGTTGTTTGTGGCTCAGTGCCCAGGTTCGATTCCCGGCTGACGCACTCTTAAGCTTCTTTTAGCTTGCAGTAAGCTTGGAAAAGAGAGGAAGTTCAACATGAGGCTAGCAACCTTACTCCATAAAACTGGCACCACTGCTACTGACGCTTGAGACCCTATGTTCCACTTGGAACACAAAAGATACATGAATGTATATATATATATATTGTCTGCTTTTAATTTTTAAACGACAGTGTTTAGAAGTAATATAAATAATACCAACTCGTCTACCGAATAAATATAACAAGAATTTAACAAGACATCTTTTTATTCGTTTTTTTTGTATAACCATTCCGTCGAGGGTATACTAACAGATATGTGAATAGACGTGAACAATACTGGTACATTACATTACATTTGTTTGCGGTGACACAGCGGTTAGGACGCTCGCCGACTATGCATGTGGTCCGGGGTTCAATCCCCGGCCACCGACGCACTCCTTTACCTCGCTTAGACAGTAATAAAAGCTGGTAAAGAGGAAAGGTTGGGCATGAGGCTAGCAACCTCCTGAAATAATAAACACTGTTGCAGAAATTTCAAGCCTCTAGCTTGAAGCTGCCTATGCTCCACTGGGAACGTGAAGGAGTAAAAGAAACATCACAATTATTTAGATATAATCTCTATAATTCAGGAAAAAAATACACTAATCTAGATTAGTAGTCTCGTCTTTTTTAAAATAAAAACTGCAATATTATAAAACGCTTAGGCGTAACATTTTAAGAGTTATTATTGCATTCTTGATTACTTACTTTATCTCCCTATCTCTCATGCTCCTGTGCGCGCGATTTTAACACTCCTCCTACTGACTACCTGACTGACTGACTGAATAAAGCATTATGTTTCAGTCTTGTAAACTAGCAATACACTCGCATCATTGATTTGTCAGTATTGTATCCTAACAAATGAAGGGGTTGGGGGAAATTGTCTAAAGTTATACAGTGCCTAAAATTTTTAGCGAACAGCCTTTTTTTGGTTTTGGTTATATTTCATTTAGACTTCACTAGGCACACATATACACTTGTGTTTACTTCCAGTAGTCTAGAGTAACCGATTCGGTCTAATGATTCATTCATTTTTATTTATTTATTTATACAAAGTACATTTTGACATCAAAATATCCTGAGACTAGTTGATACATCCAGTCATTATTTTTTTTCTACAAAAAGTTAATATTTCAAAGTTATTTTTATTGATAACAAAAATAACAATGAAAATAGATTAAATAAATTATTATTCAGTTAATTGCCTTAGTAAAGAAAATGAAACCAAATGAAAAAGAACACAGATGAATGGCGCTGTTCTTCATAGACAGATACAGTCCGTGTTGGTTAGGTGCGCCAAACTGGATTACGTAAAAGAGAGTATAAAATACCGTAATGTTTACTGATGACGTTTTGAGCACAATTTATTTATCATAATCATATCAAAGTAATCACATGACTTCCTAAATTCATTTATATAGTTCCGTTGTTTTTCACTTGATTTGATTGGTAGTAATATTTTCCATATTTCAGGTATGAGTGATGAATCATTCCTATTGCATGTGTTGGGTGTAGATTCGATGAACAAGGATTCCAGTAATCAACCTCTCTCTCCACCTACCTAGATTACTTTTTAGAATTTAAACCCTCTCCCACCCTATTGTGTGGTTGTGTGTTAATGCATGCATTGCAATTGCTGAGCTTTTTTCTAAATTACTTATCTTCTCTGGGTCAACCATTCTTACCTTAGCTAAATTCTTATGTTCTGACAATCTGACTACCTCTGATCCACTAGTTTGACCTATGTAGTTGACCTCACAGTCATTGCAGGGTATTTTGTAAATTATATTATTTTGTCTAATTGGGTCAACTGGGTCCTTTAACCTACAGAGCTTGTTCTACATGATTAAGTTTGTAGGTTTAAATGCCATCCAAATTCCTGCTTTATTTAGAATCCTACGTAGGGTCTCAGATGTCCCCTCTTTATATGGTGTAACTGTAGATGACTTATATTCTCTCTTATGTATGTTATTATTACTAGCTTCACAATTCGTTTTCTTTTTCTTTTGGCCTTTCTAAGTCTTCCTAATGAATTTTAAAGGATAGTTATTTAAAACCAACGCCTATTCTATCTGTTTTATTTCATCATTTAGGTCTTTTCTTGTACTACCTAGTGCCATTGCTCGGTTTGTTAAAAACTTAACTAAGCCTGCCTTAACAGTTAAAGGATGAGATGAATTAAAGTCTAAATATCTATTTGAATGCGTTGGTTTTCTACAAACACTAGTGTGTAGTTTGCCTTCACTCATACCCGAAATATGAAAAATATTACTACCAATCAAATCAAGTGAAAATCAAGTGAAAAACAATGGAACTATATACATGAATTTAGGAAGTCGTGTGATTACCTTTATATGATTATGAGCAGTAATAAATTGTGCTCGAAACATGGTCATCAATAAATATTACTGTATAACACTGTGAGACTTTATCAAAACAAAATTAACCCATAATGGAATTACACTCTACCATAGTGCACAAGTTTTATTCTTATATCAGAGTATAAAATACACTCACGAAACTGTAATCAACGTCATGTGTGTGTGTGTCTAGTCTAGGCTAGGAAGTGGGAGATATCACATCCTTTGATTTGTCTTGCTAACGAGTTCGAAATAAGCACGAAACATAGGTCTGGGGCATCCTATCGATTGCTTCGAAATTTGAGATGGAGACGTGGTCAGCTACCTTGTGAAACTACCAAAGAAGGATGACTGACGCCTCTGCAAGAACTAGTGCAGGATCATACTCTTGTCTACACCAAGTAAAATACTAAGTCACATCATCCAGGAGAGAATAAAAGATGAGTCGGATGCAGAACTCTGCAACCCACCGGAACAAGCTGGGATTCAGAAAAGGCGAATCATGTGCTCATCAAATTGCAACTCTACGCATCGTCATCAGAGAACAAAGCATACAATGGCAGTCACACCTCTACTTCAACTTCATCGATTTCGAAAAGATCTTCGACAGATAGCCTTGACGAAGAAGTAATTTGGAAACTACTTCAACGCTATGGCGTTCCTCAAGTCTTAATCAACTTCATTCACCAGCTGGTTATATGACTACAATGCCACGTGTCAGGCGATCCACAACGGGAAAATCAGCGAAACGTTCGAAGTGCATACAGGATTTAGAAAAAAGCTAGCCTCACTTCAAAACCTTCCTCCTTACTGACCTTACTATCGGCCTAAGGGGTATTTCGGCCTGGGATCGAACCCCAGACCACATACGTGGTTGGCGAGCATTTTACTACTGTACCACCGATGCAGAAGTCATTCTATCTAGTATATTTGAAATACATATGTTATGTATAATTGAAATGCAAATACCTACGTTTTTATACATGTTTCTAAGATGAACACCAACTTTGTTACAATGAATTCATTGTTACACCATAAGTTTGCAAAAAGTTTAAACTTTTATTTTAACAAACTGTTTCGTTGACCACCAAAGTAGAAATACAAATTTATCAAGCAAGGCTGTATAAAATTTTGTGCACATTTTTGTGTCATTCAGCAAGAGTGTATATGTTTTCATCAGATATGTAAACATTGTACTCAAATTTCAACAAGCCTTGTGTCAGTTATACAGCCTAAAACTTTTCTTATGGTTTTGACTAGCCTGTAGTTGGTGGCATAGTGGTTAGGACTCTTGCCGACCATGCACATGGTCCGGGTTTCAATCCCCTGCCGACGCACACCTGATATCTATGGTTGGCCTGCAAAATTTGGGCTACCGATATCCATGCTGAAAATTCCATACTTGTACTGAAAATACGGTGTGGCATCAAGCTGTAATAAAAAAAACATATCTTGACCACGACTTTTGCATAATACGTTCAGATTAAATAAATAACTTCAAATTTTAGAGTATTTGCCCTAATATCTCTCAACTTTCTGCAGATTATTGGTTATAGTCTAACAAGAAACCCGAGTATGTGGCTTTCTTCAATTTTTCAGTTCACTGATTGGATCAACCGTAAATCAGTTGTCTGAAATGTATTCAACAAACAACATCTATTGACTAATTAATGCACTTCATTCAATCATTTATGCATATTGCACGCTAATGTCTACATAAGAAAGGAGAAAGTCAGGTATCTTTTGAATTTCAGCTTTGATAACACGTTTGACAGCGTCGATCGAGAGGTGCTTTGGAAACTACTTCGCTACTACGGGGTGCAACCGACAATTATACATCTCATCCAACAGCTGTGCGACAATGCTTCATGCCGAGTAATCCACAACGAGAAACTTACGCAATCCTTCGAAGTGAGGACAGGAATAAGACAAGCTGACTGCCTACTATCTCCAATGATTTTTCTTGAATGCAGTAGATTGCATAATGTGACAAATAGCGGGCAATGAGGAAACAGGCATAAAATGGACTCACACAAAAAACTTGGAGGATCTGGACTTCGCCGATGATATATGTCTGATTTCCCACAAACTGGAAGATATGCAAGCGAAAAGCAACAAGTTGGCAAAAGAAGCATCCAGAGAAGATAGGACTTCAGGTGAACATAGAGAAAACAGAGGTGATGAAGATTCCTGGACAAGAACAACAAAAACAGACAACGATCAGCATAAATTGAAGGAACCTGACAGAAACAACCTCCTTTACTTCCTAACTGGGAAGCATCGTTTCAACTACAGGCCAACGGAACTGACGAGGATATCAAAGCAAGAATCGGAAAAGCTAGACAAGCTTTCAATACTCTCAAGTCTGTGTGGTGGTCAACAGCACTCAGCATGTAAAATAAGATCCGGATTTCCAACTCCAATGTGAAGTCAGTCAGTGCTGCTATACGGATCAGAGACTTGCACTGCGCGTCATAAAGAGCATCTCAAATAAACTGCAGACCTTCATTAACAGTTGTTTTCGCTCAATACTCAAGATCAGATGGCCGGCCAGAAGAGATCAGCAACAGAGATCTCTGGCAATGAGCGAACTAACACAGCAAGAACCGATTGTGAAACAGATAGGCAGGAAGAAATGGAAATGGATTGGCTGGCCATAATCTCAGGAAACCATCAAGTGACATTACTAGACAAGCCCTTGAGTGAAAACCGAAAGGGAAGCGGCGAGTTGGTCGTCAGTGCGAGGGTGACTTGGAGGAGGTCATGTGAAGAGGAGATGAAAGCGTGTGGGCAGACTGGGAGCCAGGTGAAGACTCTAGCAGAGAACCGAACACAATAGAGACGCACGGCTGAAGCCCTATGTTCCTGTAGGAATTAAAGGAAACAAAAATAATAATAATTCCTTTGATTAAAAGACTGATAAGTAGTTAATCAGACTCAAAAGTATCTTATTCACGGAAGTAGATCAGAGTTGAAACTACTGGAAGTCAAAGATTACTGAATGACTATTTTGTCACGACTTAGCCGTATTCAATCATGCCTACTTCTATAAAGACGTGGTTCATATAGATCATCTTAAGTTGATTACTCTGATTGTTATTTTTACTAGTTAACATGAAACGTATCCAAGCACTCAATCTGTTTTCTGCTTTTACTAATTAACCCCATTATTATTATTATTATTATTATTATTATATCCTTCATTTCTTTGAGTTCCGAGTGAAGCATGGGGATTCAAGTTTTGAGCTTTTGTAGGGTGGGTTTGCTGACCTCATGGCTAACCTCCCCTACCTTCGCGAATAAATATTGGCTTGGCTAAGTTTAGGAGTGTTTCCGAAGGAAATCGAACTTTGATCACAAGCCTGACTGCTGGGACATTCTATCCGTGAACCACCAACGCATGCTATCAGTGTCTATTTGAGGGAAATCCCCTTCCTCATTTACATTTTCTTATTAATAAAAGAACTATATGAAGCGAGTATTCATGATTTTTGACAATGAAAATAATGATTAATCATCACCTGGATATTGATCGCAATTTCTAATTCACACGAGTTCGAGCTTTCCTTTCTGTTCTACTTGTCAATCTCTGTTTTACAATAAATACAATGTCTGTTTTCGACATAGAACTTTGAACATATGTGCGACAGTTCAAGTCGCCACACTCCATGTAACACACAAAGCAAGAGAAGAAAGTAGAAGAAATGCATAATATAGACAGTAAACAGAGGTGTGAGACAAAGAAATAGTAATAACGAAGAAGAAAACAGTTTCATCATTAGTCACAAGGAGTGGATGCATCTTCGCCAGCCATTGAGAACAATTTTGAGCCATGTCACCAATTGTTTCCAACCATTAGTGTTTACCGTCCGGAGGACCCCAATCAGAAAGTCTACACCTCCATATGTGGCTGGCTTAAACTAACTGTTGTGGATTTCATTGACTGGTGCCATGTTTTCGTTTGACCGCCGCTAGCTCTTTTCCAGCCTGGCCCTATATCAGCTAACATTACCCACTATCGAGGAAGGCGATGACTAGGCATATGTAACACATGTCCTAACCATCTCAGTCGATGTAATTTCACAGTCTCGTTGACTGATTTCCCCGCCTTACCTAGCACTCGACGCCTAACCTCAATATTGCTCATTTTATTATACCACTTCACGCGGGAGATAGAACGCAGACACCTATGATCGAAGACAGCTAATCTTTTCATGTCTTCTGCTCTCAATGGCCAGGTCTCACAGCCATAAAGGAGGACGGAGCGGACTGTTGAGCAGTTCACACGCCCTTTCGTCGATAGTCGGATATCACGTCTACGCCAGAGACGGCGTAAACTGGCATATGCGAAACTAGCCCTCTGTATTCGTGCTGAGATTTCGTCTGAGATCAACCCGTTGCCATTGGCTGATGGTACTTCCCAAGTAAGTGAAGCGGTCAACGTGCTCTACCACTTCACTTCCTATTTCTAATCTAGGGGTCGGTATAGTCCAATCCTGCAACATCATCTTACATTTTACAGGGGCGAATCGCATGCCAAACATACGAAGATTGTTGCTCAAGGTGTTCAGAAGACTCTGTGTTTTGTCAGCGTCCTCGCCTAGAAGGACTATATCGTCTGCATATTCTAAGTCGACGAGATTATTCCCTGGTAGCAAGTCAATCCCAGAGTCTCTGAAGTGAGTTAGGGTTAAGTCCATTAGTACATCAACGATGAAGTTGAATAGAAATGGGGATAATGGGATAATACTATGTTACTAACTACTTATGTTCACTGAATATTTAAATATCTACGGCGGCCTGTTTAAATCACTAGGCTATCTAAACTACTATCCATCACAATGCATAAACTTTTCTGTATTTCTTATTGCTTTATTCGTCTAATTATGCCTTTGACTCTGAGCCATTGGAACTTGCTCACCTTGTTTAATTAGCTTTCAACGAAATCCTGTGCACATCTCAAAGGAACTGAAGAAAAAATGTCTCAGACGATTGAGACATGCTTAAGATAGAACAACACTGGCATTACGAAATACCCTATGATTTCCCTTTTCAGTTGTGAAGATCCTGAACGAAGAGTAAATAGCTTGCAGTGTAAATACACTATATATGAATATTATTGCATAGAATAAAGCTGCTTTTTATATGTGGAAATTCATAACACGCATTATTATTATTAGTATTATCTCCTTGGGTTCTGAGTGAAACAAGGCTTCAACGACACATCTCCACTTTGTTCTATTTTCTGCTGTCCTCTTCAGCTGGGCCCACAATCTAATATAATCTCTCATCTCCTCCTTTCACGATCTCCTCCATGTCAACCTTGAACCCATGCCCAACTCTTCGTTTCCCATTCGGGTTCCACTCGAGCACTGGCCTACATTGCGCGCGCGCTGTCATTCGAAGGCCTCCTCAATGTATGCCCTATCCATCTCAATTTTCTCCCACTTATTTGTTAGGTAATCTGATCTTGCTCGGTTGGTTTGTTGCCAGCCAGAGTTTCTTGTTGCTAATTCTTTCTGGCCAGCTGGCTGACCATTTGATCTTCATATAACGCTCATTGCCTAATGTATTTATGAATGAATTGTCAAGGTTACTATCGTACCCAATGAACATAAGAATTGAAGTAATATAGCTAGATACTAGAAAAATTCCGTTAATTTGCCAAATAGAGTGGGCTATTTTTTGGGGGGATTTTGTTTTTTTTCTCTCCCACTGATTTAATTCCCATTTTTCTGCGTAGTGATGGTATTTCATCATGAACACCACGAATGATTTCATCGCATAACATTAGATGAAAAAAATAATGTTTCATCAGCAGTTCATATAATAATAATAGTAATAGCTTTATTCTGTACAATTTTTATATAATGTACAGAATTTTCAGCGCAATCTATTGCATGATATTTTCCCTTCGTCCAGGATTTTCAAATAAAAGAATAATTAACAGCAGATCGTTTGACCCAGTTCTATCTGACCTGAAACACAAACCAATCCACCATTATGATATCTCTTCTTTTCCTTCTCAGAGAAATACACGACATTTTGTTGAATGCCAGTTTTCAGGTATTGGTTTGTCGAGATTTCTTTTGCTGGTTGAAGGATTTCATCATGAGCTGAGATCAGTTAGAGAGCCATTGGAATACCAACAGGAAGTACTGGACAGCTGCTTCTTCAGCCTGGTTTCCGACTCTTCATCAGTACGCACCCACCGGGGTTCGAACGCAGGACCATCTGGTTACAAGACGAGATCGGAGGCCATTAACTCACTGTGACCAGTGTAGGGTGCAGCAGATTGAAACTGAGGACAGTCACTCATTGAAGACATTGTGAAGTGATGGCGCTATATCGTGAATTTGTAAAAAGTTAGAATTGATGAGCCATTGAACCGGGTCTCAGTGACTTAATGGTCTACGAGCTCGCCTTGTAACCAGAAGGTCGTGGGTTTGAGCCCTGCTGGTGGGTGCGCACTACTGAAGTGTCCCAAACTAGGACGAAACAGCTGTCCAGTACTCTCAGCTGAATAACCAGTGGTCCTCTAACTGAATGCTAATTATAAAAAGTTCAGGAGTATATTTTGCGAACCATGGACATCACTCAAGGGGGTCGTCTCATGTATTGGGATAAGCTGCCACCGAGAAAACGCTTTTTTTCATGTTACATAGAAACTTGCTAACCAGCAGGCTTTAAATATTTTAAATACCTGCCCGAGTAAACAGTACTGTTAGAGGTCATATTTTA
Organism: Trichobilharzia szidati; assembly: GCA_944472155.2. Classification (NCBI taxonomy): domain Eukaryota; kingdom Metazoa; phylum Platyhelminthes; class Trematoda; order Strigeidida; family Schistosomatidae; genus Trichobilharzia; species Trichobilharzia szidati. Next base: position 103,909,945 of record OX235274.1, on the reverse strand, counting down.
CTAGATTTAAACAGACTGAATAAGGGAAATTATGTGCAGTATATTATATTGGAGGTTTTTTCGGTAGTTCAAATTTTAAGCAGACAGCCAAGTATGCTGCGATAGTGTTTACTTTTTATGAATGCTTAGGAAATTTTTGAAGCTTGTAATGCCACTGGGTATATCGTTTTATTTCATTACCATATGGGCACTAATCACAAGGTTATTCATCCGTTTAAATTTATTATGATTCCTAAAAGTATTATTTTCTCTCTAAGATGAGAGAATTCCACAAGTTTATCAATTCTGAAAGTTCTCACAATTATTAATTTTTAACAACATACGCACACACAGAGAGAGACTGACACACGCAAAGATTCAGAGTAGTTGATGAGTTTGGATTTACAGATGAAAAAAAATAATAAAAAATAACAACAACAAAACAAAAAATTGTTTTAATGAGTCAGCTTTTATTTAGGTTGCTAATAGTTACGTGGACGCCCACTTAAGTTGTGTGTGTTTTTTTTTAAACAGTCAAGTCTTTTTTATCATCAAAATAATAAAAATGTGCATTTCATCATATAACGATTGAATTATCATGATGATGACTGACGCTATCCGGTGTGTTAGCAGCAAGCGGTTTATTCAAGCTAATTGAGATAATCATATACAAATTTCAGTGCATTTATTATTATTATTCTGTAATTGAATAGTCTACCCACATAATGTGAATATGAATCAGATATATTATTATTAATTTTATAAGTTGTGGATAAAGCACAGTGCTTCAACGGTTAATCTCTATTTAAATCTATTTTATGTCATATTAATTTTAACTTCCTTCACGACTGCTGCCTACAATCTTTCGTTTCCTTTGCACATATGATGTTTGCCATATATATATGTGTCACCCTTAGGCATCCAATCCATCGTTTTCCATTCGAGGTTCTATTCAACGGTCTCCACAGTGTATGTCCAACTCACCTCCATTTATTTCTGCATATTTATCGGGAATAGTTTTGTTAGTTAAAAGCCACAGTTTCTTGTTACTTATTCCTACTGGTTCGTTGAGCGCTGTTGTCTGTTGATGACAGTCTGTGGTAGCCTTTTGCAAATATGTTTGGTTACGCTCCATGTCTTCAAAACGTGAAGAATCATTAACTTAACATTGCTAGTGTTAAAAATTCGAATCACCTTTCAGTGTACTGTATGCTATAGACATCCACACTGATTTCAGCTTATGATTCTAGTCCTGACAACATTAGATAAATCGATATAAGAATAGAACTTGTGCACTAAGATGGAGCAAAATTCCAATGTTGGTAAAAATTTATTTTGATAAAGTCTCACAGTGTGTTACACTGTAATATTTATTGATAACCACGTTTCAAGCACAATTTACTGCCACTTCATAATCATATCAAGACAATACTCACACAACTTTCTAACTTCGTTTATATAATTCCATTATTTTTCATCGCTTCACTTGATTCGTAGTAGTACCTTCCATATTTCCAGTATCAGTGATGAGTCATTCCTATTGCACATGCTGTGTTGGGTGTAGATTCTATGATCAAAGATTCAGTAATCAACCTCTGTCTCCACCTATCTATATTTCTTCTTAAAATTTTAAACCTCTCCCACCCTATTGTGTGGTTGTGTGTTAATGCATGCAGTGCAATTGGTGAGCTTTTTCCTAAATTACTTATCTTCGTAGGGTCAACCATTCTTCCCTTAGCTAAATTCTTATGTCCTGACAGTCTGACTACCTCCGATCTACTAGTTTCACCTATGTAGTTGACCTAACTCACAGTCATTGCAACGTATTTTGTAGATTATATTATTTTGTCTAACTGGATCAACTGGGTCCTTTAGCTTACACAGCTTGTCGCTGATTGAGTTTGTAGGTTTAAATACCACTCTAATTCCTGCTTTATTAAGAATCCTACTAAATAGGATCTCAGATGTCCCCTCCTTATTAAGGCAGAACTGTGAATGCCTGATATTCTCTCTTATTTATGTTATCATTTTTAGTCTCACCTTTATATATATATATATATATATATATATATATAGACATTACATCGCGTGAAAATGATACTATTATGTAGATGAAAATTAGTCACACAGAGGGACTACATATTAATGTCATCACCTTAGCGATAAGTGAGATATGGTTCCATCATTGAATTAATTTCATTTAAAATTAGACTTATCCCAAACACCATTTTAGATTTCTAATTTTTTTGGAATTACTGTACTTTTCTCCTGTCCTCTATCTGTCTTTGGAATTACTTTAAGACAGTTTCTCTGAATTTTGTTTTTTCGTTAAGCCTATATGAAAGCAGTATACATATAAAACTTAGGCAATTTGTAAATATGTAATTCCATTTTAATTTGTTTATTATGCATATAACATTAGTAAAACAGTATCATTTACTAGACGATCAAGTTTCGAACACAGTGATTATTGTTCATAATCATATCACCCGTTATAACCACAAAACTTCGACATTTTCGTCTTATAATTTTTGTATTTCTTCCTAGTCGTCGAAGCAATAGTATAATTTTCCAGATGTCCAGCTGGACAGGTGTTGAATCATTTCTGTTGAATGTGTTGGGTGTAGATTCGATGAACAAAGATTCAGTAATCAACCTCTCCCTCCACCTACCTAGATTACTTTTTAGAATTTTAACCCTCTCCCACCCTATTGTGTAGTTGTGTGTTAATGCGTGAAGTGCGATTGATGAGCTTTTTTATAAATTACTTATCTTTTCGGGGTCAACCATTCTTCCCTTAGTTAAATTCTCATGTTCTGACAATCTGACTGCGCCCGACCTAATAGTTTGCTCATCGAATCTACACCCAACACATGCAACAGAAATAACTCAATACAAATGCTAGTAGAATGTAAAGGTGTTGAATCATTTCTACTACACATAATATTTACAGTTGATTCCATAAATGAAGTTTCTGTTATTAATCTCTCCCTCCATCCTGTTATATTAGATTTTAGAACTGTCACCTTATCCCATCCTTTTGTATGGTTGTGTTTAATTGCATGTTATGTTATAGTTGAACTATTCTCCAGAGGTCTTATCTTATTCGGGTCAACTTATCCAGACTTCACTGGGTTTTTATGCTCCACTAGTCAGACTGACTCCGTCCTACCATGTTGTCCTATGTATTTGACCTGACAACTATTGAAGATAAATAAACTCAAATGTTTTGTTTTATTGGCTCCACTGACAGGATCTTTTAACCCACAAGGCTTGTTTCTAATTGATTCTGTGGGTGGTTTGAATGCCAGCCACCTTTATTCCTGCATTAATAAGAATTCCACGTAAGGTGGTTTCCGAGGTCCATTCCTTGTATGGTATTACTACTGATGATTTCAATTCCCCATTGTTGTGGTTGTCATTATCCTGTGCATGTTCGCCATGCATGTCGTCATTATTATTATTACAATTAGAATTAGAATCACCTCTATTATTATGATTATTAATTTTATTCTTACTTTTTCTTACATACTTAACCAGAAGGTCTTGGGTTCGAACCCCGGTGGCTGCGTACTACTGAAGAGTCCCAAACTAGGACGAAACAGCTGTCTAGTACTCCCAGGTTTTCCAATGGTTCTCTAACTAATGTCAGCTCATGATTAAAATCCTGTAACCAGTTACATCTTAAATGAACATGGTCGGGGGTTTGATCCCCTACCGACTCACTCCTAAGCCATGCTTACCACCTGATGGTAAGCCTGGAAAAAAGTAGGGGAGTTTCTTTTAGGGGGGTTGGGGGCGTGAAACTAACAACCCTCTCACATCGTAAAAAAATAAACACCACTGTCACTGCAACTTCAGAGCTGAAGCGTGAAACCCCCTATATTCCAATCGGAATGCAAAGAAATAATTTTTAAAAAATAGCAATAATAATGTTTAAACGGAGAATATAAAGATTTTGAGACAGATTTAAGAGAAACCCACCTGTTATTATGATGACTCTCAATATTCATTAAAATGTAGATCCATGTAGAATTTCAGATACCTTTCACTGTCAAGGCGTACAAACCTTTTTTTGTTAAAAAGCATAAATGATGAATGAATAGTTGGATATTCTCTTGAACGATTCAGGTTCCTAAGACAGCTGCAATGTTTAAATACAAACAGATTTTGTTTTAGACGAACAACAAGCATGACTGATGATCAAATTGTAATCTATGCATATATGTATGCATTTGAAAAGCTCAAATTTCTAAAACACCTGTATTGTTGTTTTTCTACATACTTTGCCTATATAACATATGAAGTTAGAAATAAAACAACACTACTAATCAAGAGTCGACCATCTTCTTTTACATTGTCGACTTTCAAAAAAGAAACATATATTCTATATTGCATAACAGAAAAAAAAAACAGCCCCCTAAGTGAAGGTATTACTTGACTGAAGCTTGGATAGATAGATAATAGATAGATAGAATATTCACGTTATGCACAGTGTGTTGTTTAAATACATCGTTTGAATTCTTCCATATATATATTTGACAAAATCTAACAACTGGATGTGTTTCCCATATACCAACTAGTCTATTTAAGTGTTAAGAATTCTACCCGAACTAAAATAAATAGTAATAATGCAATTACTTCCGTCTATCGTATCGGAATAGGTGAATAGTGCAAAGTTTTTTAACGAACCACACAGACTTGTTGTGGCCTGAATGCAACAAAACCTTAATTTGCATTCTACTGTATAATTGACAGAAACTATCCTATAAAATTCATTAGGAAGATCAGAAAAAGTCAAAATAAAAATAATGAGGAAACACATAATGATAGCGTCAATATATCAGACATCTACAGTTCTAACTTAATAAGGAGGGGACATCTGAGACCCTACGTAATAGGATTTTTAATAAAGCAGGAATTAGAGTGGTATTTAAACCTACAAACTCAATCAGCGACAAGCTGTGTAGGCTAAAGGACCCAGTTGATCCAGTTAGACAAAATAGTATAATCTACAAAATACCTTGCAATGACTGTGAGTTAGGTCAACTACATAGGTTAAACTAGTGGGTCAGAGGTAGTCAGATTGTCATATCATAAGAATTTAGCCAAGTATTGTTTTTGTAGGGATTTTGTTTGGTTGGCTGGAAGACTTCATCACGAGCTGACATCCCTTAGAGAACCATTGGAAAACCTGGGAGTACTGGATAGTAGTTTCGTCAGCTTAGTTTAGAAATCTTCATGTAGCACCACTGGGGTTCCAACCCAGGACCTTCTGGTTACAAGGCGAGCGGTCATGAATTGGCAGAAGTTAGAATTCATCGACCATTGGATGAGGTCGTTGTGGATTAATAGTCTACGAGCTCGCCTTTAAACCAGAAGGTCCTGGGTTCGAGCCCTGGTGGTGGATACGTACTGTGAAGAGTCTCAGAATGGGACTCCCAGGTTTTCCAACGGTTCTCTAACTGATGTCAGCTTATAATCAAATCCTCCAACCAACCAAATTTAGCTTAGGTGAGAATGGTTGACCCTATGAGGATTAGTTATTTAGAAAAAAGCTCAACAACTGCACTGCATGCATTAACACACAACCACACAATAGGGTGGGAGAGGGTTAAAATTTTAAGAAGAAATATAGGTAGGTGGAGAGAAAGGTTGATTACTGAATCCTTGTTCATAGAATCTACACCCAACACAGCATGTGCAATAGGAATGACTCATCACTCATACCGGAAATATGGAAGGTACTACTACGAATCAAGTCAAGCGATGAAAAATAATGATGGAATTATATAAACGAAGTTAGAAAGTTGTGTGAGTATTGTCTTGATATGAATATGAGCAGTAATAAATTGTGCTTGAAACGTGGTCATCAGTAAATATTACTGTGTAACACACTGTGAGACTTTATCAAAATAATTTTTACCCATAATGGAATGACCGAAACTTCCTTAAGGTACGCACAGTCACAAAACGCTTCAACAATACCAAAAAGATGATTATTTGCAGTAAAATTTGTGGTTCTGTTCAACAATCATAATATTTATTTCGAAACACAATATAATCTCAAAAATGCTGTCAGGCAGGTATACAAATCCAATAGCTTCTTGAATAGAGTTAATTCACCAAAAGTCGACCCTAATAAGTACCTGAGAATCAAGTAGAATATTTCCAATAAGGTGGGATCAAAAACTCTGTCAACAAGAATCACACACCATAATTGTCGCAAAATGTTCAAGGTCAGAATGACCTTGATTCACTGAAACAAAATCTCAGTCGTACAATAATAACACAGTATCAACATCACCCACCAAACAAACACAAAGAGAAGCATTAAAATCAGAGATTAAACAGGAACAAAGACAGATAGTAGGCATAAAGTCAACATATAATATTACAAACGTCAGAACATTGCTTTACAGATTGTTTAGGAGGGATTTTTCAAATAATTATTTCGTTGCAACGTTTACGCCACTGCAATTAGTTTTACAATCACATCATCAATAGGTTCCCACACCAATGGTTCTTAAGACTTAAAATTGAAAACATTTATTTCCCGATACGAATTTAAAACAAGCAATAAAAGGTTAATAAAGCAGGATTTAATGAATTCATCAAATTTCGGTAGAACTCGTCAGCTGAATACTCTACATACACGGATATATATACTTTTGAAATTACATTGGGAGATATAAGACTGATAAGCAAATAAACTACATTGAATTAGTGATGCAGAAAGACAGGTGCGAATGTTTTCCAGGTCATGTTCAAATAGATAAGGGGAGAGAGAGTATGAGAGATCAAAATTAAGATAAATTGCATTACGCTTCAATTACATCACTTAGATAAACAATTAGACATTAGAGAATATAACAAGAATTGCAAACAGAGTAATATCAAAAGTAATAGTTATAATAATAATACAATAATAATAATGTTGAAGTGAGTTAAGATAATGCTACTGATAAAGGATAGTTTTAAATGAATCAAGAATAATAATAATAATAAGAGGTAGAATAATAAGTAAAACGTATTACCATGGTAGATTCAGAGTCACGACCATCTCCTTTTGTAAACAGAGACCTGGTTTATAAACTCGAATTGCACAAGCCTCTGCAATTGCAAGCATCTTCTTGTTTCTTTGTCTGTTGACAATAGTGAATGACTTGACCACGTCGATATCATGTCCGTAGTCCATAAGATTTTTGTTATTGAGGATTTTGGCACTTTGCACTCAGCTGTTTTCAACCATTTTGACAAATGCTCCATCATACGAGTAGACAATCGCCTTTCTGTACGACCTATGTATTTGTGTCATTCCACAAACACACTCAAATTGATATACGCAGTTTGAAGTGTCCAGACTTAACTAATACTGGCAGTCAGACGTTATTACTCATGTATAAAGACTGTTTATTTACTGGATTACTGCATGTACTACTGATTCATGCGAGTAGTAAGGGTCACGTCACATCAAGCAGTATTATGTGATCATGCTATGTACCTTTTCAATTATTATAGCACCAAGCAAATCACATATTGCTATCTGAAGATTTGCCCCCAAAATGAAATTGTGACGAATTTTCACTTTGAACTGTGTAATTTGTGAATTTCAAATTTGATTCAATGTCTTCATTTAGTGGATGGTGACTAGTAGTAGAATCTCGAAGGCGCATTTCATCCTATTTGGAAAACTTGTCATCTGGATTTACTTCCACTTTTCCCGGGTAAGCGATAATGTTCCTACTGTGGTAATCGAGCCCAGTACGCATCGTTTCAAACTGCAAAGCATTATCCACTAGACCAGTTGAGTCGCAAAATGTCTTCTGTTGTTCAATTATTATTATTATTATTATTGTTCCCTTCGGTTCCTAGTGGAACAAAGGGCTTCAACTGCACGTCTCCACTTGTTTCTGTCTTGTGCTGTACTTTTCACCTGCATCCATGTTAGTCCATACTCTTTCAGCTCCTCTTCACACGATCTACTCCATGACACCCTTGGACATCCCACTCGCCGCTTCCCTTTCGGGTTCCACTCGAGCAATGGCTTGACGCTCGATGTCACCCAGCGGCCTCCTCAGCGAGTGTCCAATCCATCTCCACTTTCTCCTGCATATTTGTTGAGCGATTGGTTCTTGTTTTGTTTGTTCCCATAGTTTCTTGTTGGTTCTTGTTCTTTCCGGCCATCTGATCTTCAGTATAGAACGAAGACAGTTGTTGATGAAGGTCTGCAACAGACTGTTGGAAATACTCATTCTTTGTGACCCGCCAAGTTTCTGATCCGTATAGAGGAACTGACTGACTTGACGTTTGTACTGAAAATCCGAATCAGTTTGTTGTTGATGCAGGCTGAGTGACGAAGATTTCCAGATTGGTTTCAGGTTGATGAATGTGTTTCTCGCCTTCCCGATTCTCGATTTGATATCTTCGTACTTTCCTCCTGTAGTTGAGACAATGCTCCCTAGATAAGTGAATAAAGTAATCTCTTTCAAAGTTTGTGAAATTACTCTTCCCAAAATGAGCAAAACATTTTTTTGTTTTACTGACCAACATTTTTATTCTGTTTATGTGGATTAGAGGCTATCGGAAGTTAAGGCTAAATGGTAGGCATTCCCAGTTTGGGACTCTTCAGTAGGGTAAGGTTCGAACCCAGGACTTTGCGCTAATAAGGTGAACCTGTAGACCATTCAGTTCCTGGGAGCTGAGTAAATGGTCAATTTGTGATATAAATTTTGCGGTCGACCTAGTATCTCAGTAGCTGAATGTCCGATGAGTTTGCCTTGTAATTGGAATTCTCTTGGGTTGGAACCCCAATAAGTGCGTACTGCCGAAAAGCCTCAAACTAGGATAAAACAGCTGTCCAGTACTCCTTGCAGATTTTCCAGATGTTCTCCAACTGTTGTCAGCTCTCGACTAAACTTGTATCCAAGCAAAAGCTTGCAAACCAACACTTGAAAATTAATCGTAGTTTACAAACAGCATTTCCAAGTATTGATGTCATAATAGGTGTTCGGAAGACAGTACTCAAATTCTACAGGTTTTGCAAAAGTCACTGTGGTAAAATCGTTATGCAGCCTGTATCTAGCAAACACGCTTACAAGGAACATAAGATTTTGTTGATGACTATTGTTGGGATTTCCCAGAGCATTCTACTTCCTTATTTAATCTTTAAGACTGTAGATGGGTGAGGTAATCAGATAGAATCCTTTTGTTTCACTATTTGCCTTCCGAGTGGAGCATAAGGCTTCAAGCTTCGAAGTTTCAGTAGTAGTGTTGTTTATACTGGAGTGGTGTTGCCAGTCTCAAGCCGAATCTTCTTATCTTTTAAGGCTTACTACTGGGTCGTTGAGACTTAGGAGTGCGTCGATTGGGAATCGAACGCTAACCTCCGGTGTGGCTGGCAAGCATTCTCCTGTCAATCCACGGACTCATTTATGGGATGGTTATTTAAACACTCAAAGTAATGAGTCCTCTGAGATATTAGAATCGCTCACGAATATATCACTGGATCTGTTGATAGTATTTTCATCATCAAATTGATGGATATATAGTCAGCCGTGCCAACAATCTTTACCTATTACTTACTTAAAGTTGTGTTTTATTTTATAAGTTCGAATCTCTTCTCAACTAGTCACTTATATTCACTCACGTGGCATTACTATCAGCCTCTGTAAAGTAAATAGAACTTTCTTCTCAAATGCATATAAATGCATTAAGCATCTGAATGACATCGTCATCAAACCGTCAAGCAATCAAATCCCTGCAAATCAGCATTTCGAAATTAGTCTGATACTCACTACTGACAGTAAGTTACCTGCAGCTCTAGTTAGAAGTCATGACCAGCACGATCGACCAAGTCTGATAAGAGCACAGCTAATCACAGAGATGACACTGACTGGTAGTTGCTCTATATATGGCGGATTGGCAGAAGTTTGAAATCATGGGCCTTTGTATTGGGTCCCAATGGCTGAATGGCTAACGAGCTCGCCTTCTAACAACCGGGAGATCCTGAGTTCGAACCTCGGTAGGTGCATACCACCGAAAAGTAGTCCCGAACTGTCTAGTATTCCTTGGTTTTCTAGTGACGAGACCTGTAACCAATCGAGTCCATGCCAACCATCACCTGGAAATCAATATATCAGAAATAGAGGGGTAAAATACCAAAATATGAATGAAAGTAGACCTTTCAGTGAACTCACTTTCGTAAATTTCTACAACATTCTCATCATTGTAACACAATCTGAGAATGATTGGAAATTATGCTATAAAATCACAAAATATTGATTTTTACAGCATATCAAATTACAGAACACAGTGTGTGTTGTACACATTTTGTGTGAAGTGTCGTCGTCGTTCCAATGTATCAATTTCCATGTAATTCTAATCTCATTCCACTTCTCTTCTTCATATAAAAAAGAGAGAAGTGTAACGTGGTAATTTCATACACGTATTCATCATTCTCTTACCAAATGAATGATTTTTTTAAAAAATTTTGGTAAAGAATGTCTTGTCTCTTCATATAACTTGCTCATCAAGTAGAGAAAAAAAAGTAGAATAAACGCAACTCGAAATATGCTTGGTTTAAAGTACTTGTAATTTATATTTTTTAACTAGAATGCATTGAATTGTTAATTGTTGTCTCTATGATTTAGAGTTTTGTGTGCTAGCAATCACAATCTGTGAGTATACAGGCTTATTAAATGAAATCATAATAATCAATAAAGTTATCTTATTTGTATGTGCGTTTAATTGTAACTCTATGAATCACAGATACTTGCTGATTTATATGAAGCATTCATGTTATATATATATATATATATATATAAATTAGGCACAAATTAGTTGGACTTTTATGAAACAGCCTGCATTAAAGATAAAATGACCTGAAAAAACAGGTTACATTTTGATCAATATTGTGAGTACTATTGCAAAATTATTATCACTAATATTACTACATTTTTTTTTTGATTGAACACAAGTCAGTAACTAGTGTAGTGTGCCTATTCCCCTCTCTTTGGTGGTGCAGACTGAATTCTATCAGTCAAGTTTCCAATGTGACCACCATGCTTAGGTGACTTGCCATCATGGTGCACTGTGAATTGTTGGTATTAGATTACTGACTAGAGTGTCCAATCAAAACTACGCAATACAGTCTCCTACAGGAGGTCAATTGCGCGCCCGGATAGCTCAGTGGTAACGTCTTTGACTGTAGCACTCACTGAGTGACACAGGTTCAAATCTCAGAAGGGACATGAGTTCTTTCAGAATTGCAGATACGCCTTGCTGTCTTGTGAGTGCCAACTAGCACGAAACCTAGATCCAAGGCTTCCTGTCGATGGCCTCCTACCATCTAATGCCAACAATTAACACATATACGATTCATATCTTCGGCTTACTTCATCAAAGACTCAAGGATAAACGGTACCAGATTATGAATTATTTTTTATTCAATATTGAATTGTGTTAAGCATCACAAAAAGCCTCACCTCTTGTCATTCTTATTTGAATCAAAATTATTCGAATTGGTCTTATTTTACTAGTTTATAAACGATTAATAATTTTAGTAAAACACATCAAGACACATCAAATACTGTGTGTATAAATAAATAATTTCGGATATATATTCACCACCTGGCTGTTTATTCATGTGTTCAATTTTCAAGTGATTTTAGAAATTTAAACAAAGATATATTTTCATGAGATGATAGATGTGTGTGTATATATATGAAGAGTTAATAACTATTAAATTTTGTCTTATTTTTGATGGCTTATCTATATATCACAAAATTAATATATGAATAAAAGTGTTTCTCAGTAGATGACAATGACAATTAACTAACCGAAATTTAAACAACTTTTTGATCATTTAATCTATTGAACATTTGTGATGCATTTAATATGCGACTTGAGATAAATTAAGCCTACTTTTCGCGCGATGTTTATTATAATAGATTAATATAATCCAAAAAAATTGTTGAAACTAATTTTATATTAGCCAAATAATTAGTTTTATGCTAGGACTCTTCAGCAATATGGCTACATAGATTCTGTGATTAGATTGAATAAAGTAGGAGTCCAGTATGACAGTGTCAAAGAAAATAGGGAATTTTCAAGAGTCAGTTTGTTGAGATATGATTTGCAATTAATAGTGTTCTCTGAGCTGGTTGGTTTAGTTGCGAAGCTTTCGTCGTCCTTCTGGACAACATCTTCAGCGCCATATTTAGCACAAAGTGAAATGATTTAAATTTCTTCATGAGTGATATAATTGCGTCTCCCGGTAACCATCTTTACATATGTATTGACCATTTTCTATTGACTTGGATTTTAAACTTTCTGGTCACCTGATTTACTTTTTATTAGTTGGTATATTTCGTCTATATATTAACGTGCTTGTTAATTGCATTTTCGTTTGAGTACCAGGCTTCTAGGAATTCCCTGACTGCACTTTTGGTGTTTCCTCTGTCTAAGATTTTGACATTATCCCAATCAAATTGATGACCATAATTGTCTATATGCATTGATACTAAAGAATACATATCGTGTCTTTTCACGGCTGATTTGTGTTCTTGGATTCTAATTCGAAGGGACGCCCACTTTGGCCGATGTAATGCTTGTTGCAGTTCATACAATTTATTTTGTAAATGGTATTATTAATTTTATCTCCTTTTTCTGTTGGATCTTTCAGTTTGCATAATATCGAATTAAGCGATTTGACTGGCTTGTGTGCTAAATCTGTATCTAACGGTTTCAGTATTCTAGCTGTTATTTCAGAGATATTCCTCATGTATGGTAGAATGAATTTTCTTGTGGTCTTTGATGATGGTTTCTTGTTGGTGTTTTGATTTGACTTTAAACACTTTTTGATGAAATTTTATGGATAACCATTCTTTTTGAAGACCGTTTGTAGGTAGGTACGTTTCCTCCATTCTTTTCAACTCTGGTGTGCTACAATGTGTTTGAACTCTTTTAAACAATGTCTGCACACAGTTTCGTTTGTGAGTAACTGGATTATTGCTAGTATAGTTGAGTATTTGATCTGTGTGCATTGATTTTCTATATACTTGTGTTTCTAAATCTCCTGTGTTGGTTCTCCTGATTAAGACATCTAAAAATGGGATTTTGTTATCTAATTCTTCTTCTCTTGTGAATTTGATGTCTTCAAATATGTTGTTTATTAATTTATGAGTATATTCTAAATCGTTTCTCTTAATTATTACAAATGTATCATCAAAGTAATGTATCCAGATTTTCGGTTTAATTTTGTGTAGAGCTATTAATTCTAATCTTTGCATGACGGCTTCAGCTATTAATCCTGATATGGGCGATCCCATTGGTGTTCCTTTTATTTGTTCATATATTTGAGTATTGAATTGGAAGTATGTTGTAAGGCATAATTTTATGAGTTCTATCCAAGTTGATAATTGCGTTTTTATGTTTTCATCACTATAGAGTAATTGTTGCATAGTTTCTGTTGCTAGTTTTGGACTAATTGAAGTATATAATGCTGTGACATCAAAGGACACCATTATTTCATTGTCTTCTACTTGAATGTTTTTGATTTTCTCTAAAAATTGGATTGACGAATTGATAGAATGGTTGCATGATTCTGTTAGGTAATTTAATTTCCTGAAAAGTTCTTTAGATAGATTATATGTTGGTGTTCCTGGAAGCGAAACGATTGGTCGTAAGGGAATGTTTGGTTTGTGTAGTTTTGGTCTACCATAGAATCGAGGTAAAATAGGTCCGTTAGATTTCATTCGCCATTGATCTTGTTCTGTAATTTGTCCTGATTTCGTTAGTTTATTTAACGTTGTTCTGATTTTGTTATCTAATGTTTGTTTGAAATTCCATCGCGGATTAGTATCACTTAGAGAGGCATTGAAAGCCAGAGAGTACTGGGCAGCTGTTTCGTCCTAGTCTAGGAATGTTCAGCTGTACTCACACACGACTCCTCCGGAGAGAAAACCTATAAAAAACTAATAAATCTTGTAAATTAACCGGATACACACTAGTGAATGACTACAGAACGACGTTGCCTGCAGTTCTAGTCGGGTTTGAAGACAAATACTCACTGGTAAATTTGTCTGATAGTCGCGGTAGAATCGTGAATTGACAGAAGTTAAAGTTCGTGGGCTATTTGATCCCATCCCGGTGTCTGAATAGGCAACCGTCTCATTTCGTAACATGGAGGTACTGGGTCCGATCCACGGTGGGATCATGGGTACATACTGCTGAAGAGTTCGAAACTAGGACGAACCGTGATAAAACTTGAAATAGAAAATTATGATGACTAGACCTGACTCTAATATCTAGATGGGGATATACTCACCGTAATGCCTACATTTCTTTTGATCCCAAATGAAGGCATAGTTTTGTAATACTGAAGAGACTCAAGTTAGCATGGAATAGATTTCTACTGGTTTTTGGATTAAAGATAAAATAAATTATTTGTATATTTATCTGAAATAAATCTAGGTGATCTGTGCAAGGGATATGCAAAGTCCAAGACCATTGGAGGGATTTGGTTTCTCACTTGGATTGAATGGTGCTGATCTAGATGATAATGGTTATCCAGACATGGCGATTGGAGCAACTTTATCTAGTTCTGTGGCTGTTCTACGAACACGACCTGTTGTCAGGTAACTTTGAACACATTTTATGAATATCGTTATATTCATTAACTAATTAACTGATATATATGTCCAAACCAAGTTCACTTTTAACAGTTTGAAAAAATTTGGGCATTGGGTATATGATATTCATTATAATAAAGGTTTTTGTATTTCGCAATGAATGAAAAACAAAACGATATTGTTTTTACTGACGTTAACAAAGAGTTAACTTTTTGTTATATATATGCTGAGATTTTGTAAATTCCGGTTTAATAATACTTTGATAAAGCTATGAGCATTAAATAGCGAAACGTCAGTAAAAACAATATCGTTTTGTTTTTCATTCATTGGGAAATACAAGAGAACCTTTATTATAATAATTAACTGATATTTCTCTGCTCTTATAGTTTAAATAAACTGTTATTTCGTCGTGTTGTCCTTTAGACACGTATAGTTATTACCTGATAAGCTATTTCGGTTGAGCTGAATCATCCTGAGATACCTGACATACACATTGATAAGACTAAAACCACCTCCGAACAAGTCAGGTAAGCCGCTTTCTGATTCTGGGCTGGAGTCTACAGAAAAGTCTGTTCATATAAATTATATCTCTCCAGTTTTCCTACAGTGGCTCGCAGTTGATTGTAAGAAATTCAGTAAGGATGAACTACATAAATTTCGTCATCTTCAAACAAGTCACTAGTGATTGGTCTCAAGCAGTCGTCCTCTAAGCTTTGTGATCATAAAAAACTGACCCTTTTTCCCCCTACCAAGTACTTCACAATGAAGTCAGCTTCCACAGTGTGATACGCTTGATAGTAATGATCGTCCACACTTTCCCACCAACATATAAACCGCATGTGCTTAGTCACCTACTCTTTCAATCTTTTCTTCATCCCTAAAATTTATTAAATTCTCTGTTTGGTGATACCATTATTCATCTTCTATTAGGGCTTCATGCTAGAGGCTTGAAGTTTCTGTAGCAGTGTTTATTTTTACAGGATGCGGGTGGCTAGCCTCATGCCCCAACCTTTCCTCTTTATCAGCTTTATTTCTGGCTTAGCGAGGTAAAGGAGTGCATCGGCCAGGCATCGAATCCCGGACCATGTGCATTGTCGGCGAGCATCCTAACCGCTCTGCCACTGGCGCACCATCTTCTGTTAAATCAATGGCAATGGCTTGTTACTTTTGTTACCTTGTTTTAATGTCTTAAAACCACATTAATCATTTCACACTGGAGCTATCAACGTCCGGACATTGTGCTGAATCGAACAACTATCTTTTTTTGCAGTAATGTTGACAACTTGAGTTTGCAGTTTATCTTAAGTTACTGAGATATGATTACAATAAGACTAAGTCCCACTTGGCTAAAATGGCGAATCTGTGAAATCCACCTGAGAAGGAAGTCATCAGATTTTGTAACTATTTCTCATGGATCTACTGACATGGAAATAACATAAAGCTGCGGAGATTAACTCATTGTCTGACAGGATTCCAGCAGTCAGTTGTCTGTGTGAAAATCCAACTTAATGGGTCCAGTAAAACAATGAGAGAATATAATACCTGTTTGTGCCTCAGTAGCTTCTTCTTCTTTTCAGCGCCCACTGACTGGAGTTCGGACGCAAAAAATGGGTTTTTCTATTCTGAACTTTTTGTTCTTATATTCATGTCTGGATGGCTATTTTCTGTGAATTAAAAAATTAGCAGGAACCCTTTGACAGTGAAGGAACTCAATGCGTTTCTGTGCTATTCTTTCAAGCTTGCTGAAGTCAATACGAAGACCGGTTTTTTCAGAGATTGTATAAATAAGCATAGATATCTGCAGTGGTATTGGAAAGCTCTTCTTCCTCGCAATCATGTTTATCCTAACTTCAAATCTCTTAAAAGTCACACTTTGAACCACATCGACTCCATTCTTTCACGTGTTTCAGAACTGGAGAAAAAACAACACAACGATCCTTTGCGTTATGTGAGTTGTCAAGTGATAAGCGCCAAGCTTTCACTGAGTATATGAGTATGATCACGGAGAAGCGCACAAAATCTGTTCATTAAAACCTGTTAAGTAGCCTAAAAGCCACTGAAATACGGCGCGAATTTCCAGAAGATCTTACTAAATTTATGTTCAATCATTCTTCAGTAACTTTATCTCCTATACAACTGGTGACCTTGTCTGTCAGACTGAAATTCTGCTATGCGAACTAAAACATTAGCGAGTTTTTTCCATCAAGAATTGTTGAGTTAGATTTGCATGAACCAACATGCTGAGACTTAGTCATATTAGTCAATGACTTTTGTAAAGTGATTGATGAGATTGAGCAGAATTCTATTTAAAAAAAAGAAAATCAAGTTAAGGTCAGTGTCGTAAGGAGTAGAAATATAATAATAGGTGTTGAAAAATAAGATAATTGAAAAGTAGTACACACCCACTGAGGTCCGAACCAAGGACCTTTCAGTTACAAGGCAAGCTCGTATACCATTCAGCCACTGGGACTCGATTCAATGGCTCATGAATTCTAACTTCTACCAATTCGTGATTTAGCGCAACCCCAACCATTGTCGTAGGTGCGACATCCATCCTCACACGTGACATTTGGATGAACCTCGAGTCCCAGTGGCTGAATGGTATACGAGCTTGCCTTGTAACCGGAAGGTCCTGGGTTCGAACCCCCTATGGTGGGTGAGTACTGTCGAGGATTCCCAAACTAGGATGAAACAGCTGTCCAGTACTCCAGTGCTGGTTTTCAATGGTTCTCTAACTGATATCAATCCGTGATCAACTCGTAAAAACATAACTAACCCTTACAAATCAAACTATAGAAAATTAAAAAGTAAACAAAATTAGGATTAACAAAAATTATATCTGCAGTGCTAAGACAAATTAGGTCCATTGACTGAGAAAACTCCTCCTGTAGGCATAGTTCAAGATTTAACGAGGGGATCGCCCTCACTTTTACAGTTTGAAAGAATTTGATTCATACTCCTTAGACAAGGTTTCCACATACTCTGAAGGTGATTTTGAAGTCGGTTTGCGGTTTAGCTTGATGTCCAGAGTCGATCAGGTGTTACACAATCGAGCTGTGGGGAATTTTCTGTCCCCCTTATAAAACTATGACTCTGATCTTAATTTGACTCTTTTTCAAGTTTACTAGAGTTCTGTTTAATTCCGTCAATTATATTGCGTCATAAAATTCACTTATCTAACTTTGTGTAAGTTTTTACCCCATTGCCGCTTACTCCTTTACGTAATCATTATCTACTACCTAAAATTTTAGTGAGACATCTTTGGAAGCAATGCTTTTGTTGCTATGATAACTTACTACATATATGCGATTGGTAAAGATTGAGAATGATATCGCTGCAAAGAGTAACTTCTATTGTCTTTAGTATTTTATAAGACTTTATTATTTCCTTTTCATTACGTAATAGATTGAGGAAGCCTAAATACATCCAAGTTATTATTATTATTATTCCCTTGGGTTCCAAGTGGAACATAGGGCTTCAACAATGCATCTTCACTTTGTTCTATTTTCCGCTGTCCTCTTCAGCTGGGTCCACGATTCCCCATAATCTCTCATCTCCTCCACCCACAGTCTCCTCCATGTCACCCTCTCACCGACGGCCCACTCGTCGCTCCCCATTCAAGTTCCATTCGATGGCCTGACGTGAGATTTCATTCGACGGCCTCCTCAGAGTATGCCCAATCCATCTGCATTTCCTCCTACATATTTGTTGGGCAATCGGCTCTTGGTTGGTTTGTTCTCAGCCAGAGTTTCTTGTTACTAATTCTTTCTGGTCGGCCATTCCATCTTCAATATGGAGCCAGTGAAGGAGGCAGCTGTTGATAAAATTCTTGACAAGACTTGGAAATCCTTTTCGTGACACTCAGTGTAAGTTTCTGACTCATACAGAAGAAGAACTGACCGACTTGACATTGGTGTTGAAAATCCGAATCTTGTTGTTTATGCTGAGGTGGAGTGCAGATTTCCAAACTGGTTTCAGGTATCTTGCCTTTCCAATTACAATTAGGTAATTCGTTTCCAAATTCATGAACCTTATTTTCAGAACTTCTCAATTTAAGTCATGCATATAATCGCCAGTTATGTTTATGAATGAAATCAGTTCAATAACTGAATAAGCATCTGACTCGTTGACTCGACACTAGATTGTAACCAGAAGGTCCTGGGAACTAACCCCGGGGGGTGTACTGATGAAGAGTCCCAAAACTAGGACGAAACAGCTGTCCAGTACTCCCAGGTTTTCCAATGGTTCTCTAACCAATGTCAGCTCATGAAGAAATCCTGTAACCAATCAATCAAATCCCTACAAACCAATACTTGAATAGTAATAATTTCATTCGTCTAATCCTTCGTTTTATGCAGAATCTCAGAAGAAATATGAGTCCCTTAAAGATTGCAGATACGCCAAGCTGACTGACTGGTAAGAGTGCCACCAAGCATGGGACCTAGGTGTCCGAAGGCTTCCATCCGATTGCCTCCAGCCATCTAACAACGAATCTATCTCTTTCGATTGTAGAGTGAAAAAGGCAGAACGACTAAAAGAACTTTTTTTATCGTTCACTTTGTCAACGCGTAATATTGTAGTGACAAAGAATAACATCTCAACTTATAAATTTTATTATCTTTTTGTTTAAAATGACAGGCATTTTAGAGAGCAAATGAAAAAAAGAAATGTCAGACCTGAGATTTGTTTTACTTCACTAAACCACTAAGCTTTGTTTCTTTGTATCGCTTTAGAAAAAAGGATATATATATATATCATTTTGTTTCTTTAAGGTCACTAATATATGTGATTTATTGCATAAAACACTATAAGTTAAAGAAATTGTTTTTAACAGCATTCAAAGCTTTACAGATAAATGATGGTAATGCTGGCGATAACTAGTGTATCTCTGAGATATCCACTACTACTAATACTACTATTGTAACAGCAGAACACGATGGTATTTGGTTGTGGAATTGTTTATTTCATACAAGAATGCCCTTTTATAAATTTGAGCAGAGAAAGAACAAACATTGGTGCAGAATAACATGGATCCATTTTATTTCGTTGGTTCTCATCAGCTGCATACAATCTATAATCTTTAATCAATAAAAGTCAGCGTAAAACTCAATATACTTTTGATTGGACATTAGTAACTAGTGTGATGTCTCTAGTCCTTTGTTTGGTGTGCAAGAGGTCAGGTGAAAAGATGATGGTGTAATATGATGAGTAGAACTCATAAGATCAAGAAAAATTATCTCTTATCGAAGTCAAACTGAAGAAGTGAGGCGAGAGAGTCATTGCGGAGATAAGTTAATGCAATTAGAAGAACAATAGTTATTAAGGGATGAGTCACCAGGGTAATTGGAGTTCAACGACAGATTCCTTTTCAGCCGTTTTATTGAGATAGCCTCAGCGAACCGAAGAAGATTTGAGCTATTTTGTCTGTTAATTATTCTGAATGATGCCGTCGCGTCTACTCGGGGTGTTCAGTGTCTGTCAGGTGTTTGGTAGTTGAAGAGCTAAAACTACTTGGCCCCTTTAAATGGAAGCTCCTTGGTACATGTTCGAAGAATCTGACGTAGGCCCTTCTTTCTATTCTTCCAGTTTAACTGCTCCCGCAGATGCATGTGAATTCGTATACACAGTTGGAGGTAACATATAAGGGGTACTTTAACTGCACCAACGAGGAAGATGTTCTGAGTAGATAGATTAGTTTTGCTGCAGGATACGTCCTGGACAGGGTTGCACTTCATCTTTTACTTATGATTCTTTCAGTATCATCGCCTTTGAAGTCTAGTTTTGATGAAAACTGGCTTCTTGCTGACCGTAGGTTCATCATTAAAGATTATAGGTTGTATGCAGCTGATGAGAACCGACGAAATAAAATGGATGCATGTTATTCTGCAGCAAGGTTTGTTCTAACTGTAAATTTTAGATTACAAATTACTTAATGTAGAAAGTGCTAATCGGATAAAAACTGAAATAAAATCGAATAAGTAATTTGAGTTGCACAATACAATTGACGGGGTTGAGTAGAATTCAGCTAAAATTGAACAAGAGTAAAGTTAATGGTAGTAACAAGAGGTAGGAATTTCATAAGGGGTGGGGGAAGAAAATAACACAATTAAAAACAAAAATTACATATCCAGTGTTAAGACAGATTAGGTCCAGTGTAGATCTAATCACTGGATAAACTTCTTCTGTATGCAGAGTTCACGATTTCACGTGTGAATTGTCATTGCTTTTTGTGGTTTGAAGAAGTTTGATTCCGTACTCCTTTAGCAAGATTCTCACGTGTTCTGTAGATAACTTTGAAGTTCCTTTGTGGGTCAACTTTGCGTCCAGATTCGGTTAGCTGTTCCAAGATAGACATGTGTGGAGATGTCTTTTCTCCTTCATAAAACCATAGGGGTAAGTGTTCGATGATACGTTCGGATAGCAAACGCTGGGTACGCCCGATAGACCTAGCTCCACACGAGTAGGTGAGTTGGTAGACGCACATTGATGAGTGAGGCCAGCAGTGGTAGCTTATCCTTCACGTTCATGCGAATCATTGGTTTTGTGGAGAAAGTTATTCGAAGTTCACTCGCAAAGAAGGTTTTCTTCAGTGAGCAGGACAGGCAATTTCTCTGAAGAATCTCCATTGAATTGAAGATTCACGTACAGAATTCTTTGGGGAGCAGAAAGTGTGGGCAATTTTATTGGTTTAGGTTTCATGGATTTCGTGATGAAACGTACTGGGTAGCCGTTTTTGTGTTTTCAGCTCCTCTGTCATAGTGTGTTGGCTGCAATTTACGCAGATTCTGTGGCTCAGTGAACGAATCAATTTTTGTTTTGTGTATAAGAGGCACCCAACAATGAAAGTTACTTAGTTGTCTGTTCCATGTCAGCTTTCTATAAATGGATCTTTTTTTGAGTCATAAGAAAAAGGCACAAACAGCGAAGCAAAAATTTTCTTTTCGACGATTCATTTTCATGAGCTGTACAATCGTAATTATAATTGACAAAGAAATCTTTAGACCAGTCAGATACTGGTAAACTTTGTCCTTGAAAAATTGTATTACATAATGTAAGGTGTAAGAAGGGATGACTAGTTGTAATATATTAAATATTCCCGTAGTAAAATTTAGAACAACACATTTAAGCGAACAATATTGTGCTTTCAATTAGATCTCATCAGGCTTAACTCTAATATATATAAGTTTACAAATAAAAATTCAAATATAAACCAATTATGGTGTTTTGTCTATAGGATAATACGATGGTGAATATAAATTGTGCAATTAGTCATAATAGTAGTAATGATAATAATAATAATAATAATAATAATAGGTCTTATCAATAATAAGGATGAAAAAGTGAGGCAATCTGTGATAACACGAATAATGAAAAACAGTATGATTAAACAAACAACTGTTCAGGTGGAAGTAGTCGATAAAGGCTAGTAAAAACAAATGAACCGATTAAGTAATGTTAGATTGTAAGGGAAGGAAATGAAACACGTTTATAATGAAGATAAGATTAAGGGATGATAAGAAAGGGGTTGAAAATATAAACAAGGGGTGGTGTAGAAGTCATTAGTTGGTTATGTCTTAATAGGCCAACAAGGGAGGGATAATGGCTGTACGAACTTTTTTGAATACATAGTTTAGGTTTAATAGTTCGAATGCCTATCGCCTCAGCTGTGTGCAGTAAACGAATACGAAGTCTATTGGAAAGATTCGGTGGGATACGATGAATTACTTTGAAGGCTCTCGTTTTCTCGATTACATGACCACTACTGTAAGTTAGAAAGGAGACAGAAGTTGGCATGACGTAATAAGTGTGAGATAATGACTAATCAATAACCTCGTGTAGAATGGACAGAAACTAGTGGAAGGGCGATAAAGTGCTTTTATGTAAAATCTGTATGAGAAAGCAATGTTATTCATAAACAGTAATAGAGTGGTAATAAAATGTGGATGATGGGAATAATAATGATAATAAAATAATAGTAGTAATAACAATAATAATGGTGGACTTACATAATAAAATAGAAAAAGCAAAATTATAGTAAGAACTTTACTCTGGCCATGGTAGGGCAAGAGAATGTATGTATCGCTTTTGAATGCAGAGGTCCGGTTTCAGATCTCGAATAGCTAATGCTTCAGCTATGTACAGATGGCGTATCCGAAGTCCCTTTGTACGATATTGAGGATTGTGTAACACTGTGAAGCATTCATGTGGGGGTGCTCGATGTCCAGAGATGACAAGTGTTCGAGGATCGAACTGTTGCCATTCTTCTTTTCTCCTCTGGCTAACCAAGCTGGGCAGTTCCAGAATACGTTTGTGGACTTGACGTTACGTACGGCCGATATACTTTGCTCCACACGAGCAAGTAAATTTATAAATACACATTGAAGTGGCCAAAAACGGTATCTTGTCCTTAGCGTTAGACTGGATTAACTGTCTGCAGGAAAATGTGATACGTAGAGTGGCTGTTGGAAATGTCTTCTTCAGACATTTAGAAAGGCGGTTTCTGAGAATTTCCGCTGCGATATCACCTTTGAATTCTAGGTTCATGAAGAGAGTCTTCTTAGGAACCGTTGCGATGTTTGACACCGGAGGCTTCTCCTTCATGTTTTTGTCGATAAATCTTGGCGGATACCCATTCTCTAGTAGGGTTTCACGTAACAAATTTAATTCTTTCTCTACCATGTCTTCCGAGCAGATTTTTCTAATCCTTGAACACAATGTGCGTACCAGGTTTCTCTTTCGGATCAGTGGGACAAAGCTCTGGAAGTTGATAAACTGTCCAGTCCATGTTGGCTTGCGGTATATCGATCTTTGGATCGTACAGTCGTGTCTTCTGGTGAGTAGTACATCAAGGAATGGAAATGTGTTGTTCGATTCGCGTTCTAAGGTGAATCTTATTGATGGATGCGCTGCGTTGAAGGTTTTGAGGAGAGAATCTAAATCACATTTTTCATCACAGATTATAAACGTATCATCTACGTATCTCTTGTATAAGTGCAATTGACTTATCTTTTTTTGGTGTTCCATCTTTTTTATGTCTTGTTAATTGAACGTTGAGAAAAGATATTTTTGTGTTGGAATCCTTCTCTCTAATGCGAACTAAATCGCAGGACTGTAGCTGTTGAAAAAGTCCAGAATATCCTCCAAATCTTCCTCATTATTGGAGGCAATGAAAGTGTCCTCCATGTACCTCTTGTAAAACCCAAAAGTGTCAGACAAGCAACAGGCCCATTGGTGAGGTAATCATCACCAAGCAAAGTGTGTTTTTAGTAAGCTGCCTTTCGAGTAATGACAAAGATTCACCATATTCTTCTCTTTTCTTCTTCTTATATTTTATAGATTCAATGCATATTTAACAATGATGGATGGTAGTACTGTTCTTCCCGCTTCATTCAACTCTTTAACTGATTGTTCGAATGAAGCTCAATTGATTACTGGATATAAAACAACCTCTGCTAAATGTCTGGATGTGAAATTGATCATAACCTACACTAGTGTTGATGAGTAAGTATATGAGTTTACAAAATTATTATATTTATCATTTGTTATTTAGTAATAGACAAAAGACAAGTAGTTCAGCAAAGAGTCTCTTTTCGACGGCGAATTCATTTTCATAGCTGTACAATCGCAAATATTTATATGGTTGTTTTGTATGTGTGTGTGTACATTAAATTTGTCAAACGAAAATACATTTAGTAAGTTCAGATGAATTGGATGTTGATATAAGAGGGTAGTAACAAAAGTGATGAGTTGTCACAAACGATTGTTAAAGAAGAGTTACGTAATAAAACGAAATTACAATTATTAAGTTCAGGTGAATCTCAATTAGTTACTGCAAATATTCAACAAATGCCATTCAGCCACAAAGTTCACTCTTGAAATTGAAAACGAATCTAAAATCCCTTTTCTTGATGTTGAACTTACAAGGAGAGCTGACGGAACTTTAAGAAGGCCCATCCATAGGAAACCCACATGGAACGGCCAACTGACAAGCTTCTACAGCTGGGTACCAATCAGTCAGAAAAGAAACCTAATTAGATCTCTTGCCACTCGTGTCCGACGCATCTGCAGCTCTGATACCATAGAAGAAGAACTAAACTTCCTGAAAGAAACCTTCATACAAAACGGTTACCCATCAAGATTCGTAGACAAAAACATCAAACAAAAAATCCAAAAGCAAGAGACAGCATCCGTGCCAAAACAGATACTTTATATGAACCTCGACTTCAAAGGAGACCTACTCAATGACGTCCTTAGAAGGAGAATCTCCACCTCTTTAAGAAGAACTTTCTTTGCGGCAACATTGAGAGTAGTGTTCTGTAGTCGCCCGCTGATCTGCAGAAGCCCAAAAGACAAGATCCTGCACCTGACCACTTCTATGTGTATATATCAGTTCACCTGTTGCTGTGGAGCCAGGTACATCGGTCGTTCAACGCGCATCCTGTCAACCACTTCTACTCCCATGGTAACAACTCTGTTGATTTAACTTAACTTTTGTTTGTTTGTTTGATCTGACTTAACTTTTGTTTGTATGCTTATTTTTCTACTTAAAACCCTTGTGTAATTCCGTATATTTTGTTTCCATGTACACCCTGAGTACAACTCTTTCATCAAACTATTCATGTTATTACGTAACTCTTCTTTAACAATCGTTTGTGACAACTCATCACTTTTGTTACTACCCTCTTATATCAACATCCAATTCATCTGAACTTACCAATTGTATTTTCGTTTGACAAATTTAATGTACACACACATACAAAACAACCATATATATTTGCGATTGTACAGCTATGAAAATGAATTCGCCGAAAAGAGACTCTTTGCTGAACTACTTGTCTTTTGTCTATTAATATTTAGTAATACGTAGTTTTCCACTTTTATTATTATTATAACAAAATCAAAGTTTTTTATAAACTTCAGTTGTGTCTGCTCGTTCAAGGTGCTTCTAACACACAAAACTAGATAAATTCTTTTCTGATGCGGCTGTAGATGTGGGCTGCTGCTGAATCCGAAACTAGGACCAAAGGTCAATATGGTAGAGGCTGGAAATTTCGAACCTTTGGGATAAATATGTAATCTGGTTATTCAATAGTAGTATGCTGGTAACGGCCAAGTTAAACTTTAAGCACCACTAAATGCCAATCAGCGAATAACGTTGAATAGTCCCATGAGTTCCATCACATGAGTTGAAGGTTGTATTCCGCTTGATTCGAGTCAAATGCCGGCTCTAACGCAGTTACGCTTGCAGTCTGGTGAGGATAAGGTTTTCGAGTATTGCTTGGATATGGGGTTGCTTAGGAAGGAGAGGATTTGTTCATGTGGAGGTGTCATGAGTATAAAAGGTTTCAGCAGGTCAATTGATGGATATGTTCATCGCTGTGCAATTTGTTTGAGATGAGTGAGTGTTAGGGAAGGTAAGCTGATGATTTTAATATTTCGTAGGAGCATTTTTTGCTAGGTCCCATCTCTCCCTAACCCAGATTTTGGACATTTGTAACTGCTGGGTTTTAAAACAGCCTGTGAGAAGCGTAGTTGCTGAAATTGAAAATAGCCGCGTGTCAGCAGTTTAGTGGTACCAGCATTGCAAAACATCGCCTCATGGAAAATGGAGAGAATTACTTCGTTATTGGGAGGAGAAGGTGTCGTCGTAAATGTGGACGAAACTGTCTTACTGAAGAAAAAAATAACCGTGGTCATGAGCGTGCAAACAATGTTTGGGTGATCGCCCTATATGACACCTCTCTAATGAAAGGATTCGTTGACAGAATTGTCCGCAAGCCGAAATTGTAGACAACAATTTACGTCAATGTTTAAGTCCCGAATCGAGGTCATGAGAAAAACAATGACAAAGCTTAACCTTGATGAACTCACCTACCAATCACAGCAGACTTAACGTGTGCAGATAATAAGATTCGCAGATGTGCCACCAGGCTATCTAAGAAACGGCCATAAAGAGATGACAGAATAACATTCAGCAGGAAAACAACCAATCAGAAGAGGTTGCTTCTCTGCTAACAATAACGCTAATAATAATGTACATAAAAATCTATAAATATCTCTTGGTTTTCTTAATAAACGATCTGTTGCCTGGCCCTTGTCTTCTGTCGTTACACCTGTCTTCCCTTGGATATATTCATCACAGAGTAAACCATCCTATTGATTTGTGGATCCCTTTACAGGGACATACACGAATTTTATAGAAGGATTTTGGGGAAGATTAAAAAACAGGATTAGGGCTATAAATTGATCTTATAAAAAATGTTATTTATAGTCACTTGGATATATATATGTACAGAATGTGGTGTAATTTTTCTCTTGATACTCCTATGCCAAACTGGGAGATGTTTCTTATATATGTCAGAGAAAGATACTCTATGCAACAGTTTTATGCAGTTTTTTATGAATTTTTTCATAAGTATGCGTTTTTTCATAACCAAAAATGCCTCTTTCATGTGATTGGTTCGTTGAAGGTCGTTCGCTGATTGGTTGTTGGTGGTGCTTAAAGTTTAACTTTGCCAAGTTAACAAAATTCTACTATCATAGCCATCTGTATGGGGTTGTGAGTTTGCAGTATTGAAGTGTCTTAAAGTAAAACAAAATATCCGTCCACCATATCGTGAGATTTCAGTCTAGGTAGTGTTTTGGAAAGACTAACTTATTTGTTAATGTCCTAATCTGCTTAATCGGTTAACCGGAATTCGGATGGTTTTCTTTAGAAAAAAACCTGACTGTCTGGTTTCATTACTGACCGTAATACTCTGCAAACATTTCTATGCTCTGTGCAGTAGCTTGAGTCTCTTACTCTTAAAGCCTTTATTGAGCAGAGAAACTGAGCACATTATTGTTATGAATTTTATTTATTTAGTATTTTATTCTGTTGAGCTCCGAGTGGAGCTTCAGCTTTGAAGTTTCAGTAGCAGTGGTGTTTATATTTTATGGGTTGGGGTTGCCAGCCTCACTTATAATCTTCCTCCTTCACCTGGCTTATCACTTGCTGGCTAAGCAAGATTTAAGAGTGAGTCGACCGGCGATCGAACCCCGGACCACTTGTAGCGTAGTTAGCGAGTATCCTACCAAAGAACCACCAACGCGCACTGTTATGCATTAGAGCAGTAGAATACTTTAGGCGAGAGGTTAATCTCTTGCTCCGTGAAAACTCGTTTTCTTATTTCGAATCACCGCTGTTTACAACTATTTATTATTCAAAATATTACCTCTAAGTGTTTGCTGTTTAAAAGTTTATTTGTTATAAAAATTGCTTAAGCCATTTCTGTGTAGTGAACTGATAACTTGAGTGAGTACTCATCAGAACCCCACTAGCTAAATTATATCATCTAGGGAACGATGTCAATTACAATTAATTTTTACATTGGGGACTGGATTGTATTCCACTGGTTGAATGGTCTACGAGCTCGCATTTCCAATGGAAGGTCCTAGGTCCTGCGTACTGAGGAAGAATCACAAACTAGGACAAAACAGCTGTTCAGTACTCTCTGCTGGTTTTCCAATGGTTCTCTAACTAAAGTCAGCCCGTACTCGAACCTGTAGTTCACATAAATCAAGAAGTTATAGTGCGGTGAGAGCTGGCTGCTAGCCAAAGTTGGTAGACAGAGTAATTGACTTCAATGTTTATGTCCCCAATATTGGTGGTGAGAAAATGAGAACAAAGGCTTTGCGTAGGCGGATACAGTTAGCATATGGATGATCTGACACAGCCACAAAGAGATGCAAGGTTAACTTTCTGTGAGAAGCAACCAATCAAAAGACTGTATTTTCTACTAACACTAATCTACAATAATGTACATTAAAATCTATAAATATGTGTTGATTTTCCTTAATAAACGATCTGTTTCCTGGCCCTTGTCTTCTGTTGTTACAATAGGTGTCAGCAAACTTTATTCACTCAATAGTTGAACATGATTACTTTTAAATTTTGTTATTATCTTTATTTTCGAGTTGTATAATTTTTCTCTTGACATTTACATACCTTTTCTCCGCCTTTTTGTAAAACAGAAAAACTAAAAGATGGAAGCACTGTGAAGCTAATTTTCTTATCGTAATATTTTTTAATCATCAGTTTTGTATTCAAGTATTGGTTTGCATGGATTTGATTGATTGGTAACAGGATTTTATCGTGAAATGACTTTGGTTAGAGAACCATTGGAAAACCTGGCGAGGGACTGGATAGCTCTTTCGTCCTAGTTCGGGACTCTTCAATAGTACGTGCCCATTGCCTGGGTTCGAACCCAGGACCTTCTGGTTACAAGGCGAGCTCGTAGACCACTAAGTCACTGGTTCACGTCTCTATTCCATATATTTTTACTTACTTTCAGAACACTGGTGTCTCGAATTCGGCTTTTGAAGTGATAATGTCCACTAGATCTCCTCAAAGATGTCCGGTGTTACCATCCTTATTTACTTTTATTATAAACACACTAATGGATGTTATACTTTTCGACTTTGACGTCTTAAGAATTGCCGTGCTGCTTCAGTGAAAAAGTCTAGTGGAATTAGAATAGATATACGACAGAGGTGTTTTAGGTTAAAGACAAAATACTGAGTCTTCTGAATAATACCCTGAGCGAAATCCCAGTGCTTGGCATGATGCCTACACCAGTCAAATATAAGATGGTGCTACATCGACTCCTATCTTAACGATAATGAATCAACTGGTCATTTGTACTCCGTCCACTTCACACTTTATTTAAGAAGTCCCATCAGCTGTAATTTATCAGTTCCTGACAATATCTCAGCATAGATAGAAAAGCTATTCTCCAACTTGTATCGCATTTATTACCCGTGCGATGCACATTTACCCATCAAAAGGCATGTATACTGTGTAGCAGTCCCACGCATATCGATCCAATGTCTTCCTCGATGAACAATGTTAGCTTAAGTAGGATCACGTTGAAAAAGATTTAGGGATAATTAGATGAACATGTATTGAAACCATAAAGTCCTTGACTATTGGTTTAAACTATATGAGAAACTGTAGGTTGCCTGGCTGAGCTCCTCCAGATACCGAAAACCAGTTATTGGATACACTTTGATATGTAATTGACAATCATCCACAATTGTACAGACTTATCTACTCCTTATCACCCACCTTCCACATGCTAACTTATTTTCTTTTCATTATTCTTTGTCGCATAAATCTTCATTCTATATGTTCTAATTTCATTTCATTCTTTTGGTACCCTTTTATATTTGCTTTTGTTTGAGGTATGACAGATTGAACTAATACACTTCCGCATAAATCCACTCCTTTCTCTTGTTACAGTCATCTATTCTAAATCCAACTGATGTGTTTGGATATTTACTTCAAAATCTCTCGTTTAGTATCTTTAAGGGTTCCGACTTGCAGTCAATAGTAATTATTATTATTATTGTTTCCTTAAATTCCTAGAGGAACATAGGGCTCCAGCCGTGCGTCTCCATTGCGTTCGGTTCTCTCCTAGAGTCTTCACCTGGCTCCATGTCTGTTCACACGTTTTCATCTCCTCTTCACATGACCTCCTCCAAGTCACCCACCCTCGCACTGACGACCAACTCGCCGCTTCCTTTCGGGTTCCACTCGAGCAATGGCTTGTTTAGTGATGTCACTCACTTGATGGTTTCCTCAGAGTATGGCCAGCCAATCCATCTCCATTTCTTCCTGCCTATTTGTTTCACAGTCGGTTCCTGCTGTGTTGGTTCGCTCTCCAGAGATCTCTGTTGCTGATCAACTCTGGTCAGCCATCTGATCTTGAGTATTGAGCGAAGACAACTGTTGATGAAGGTCTGTAGTTTGTTTGAGATGCTCTTCATGACGCACTGGCCAAGTCTCTGATCCGTATAGTAGCACTGACTTCACATTGGAGTTGAAAATCCGAATCTTATTCTCATTTTCATGCTGAGTGCTGTTGACCTCCACACAGACTTGAGAGTAGTGAAAGCTTGTCTTGCTTTTCCGATTCTTGCTTTCATATCCTCGTCAATTCCACCGGCCTGTAGTTGAGACGATGCTTCCCAGGTAGGTAGGTAAAAGAGGTTGTTTCTTTCAGGTTCCTCCCATTTATGCTGGCTGATTGTTGTCAATTGTTGTTGTTGCTGTTGGTGGTGTTTCCTAGGAATTTTCATCACCTCTGTTTTCTCTATGTTCACCTGAAGTCCCTCCTATCTTTGATGCTTCTTCTGTCAACTTGTTGCTTTTCGCTTGCATATCTTCCAGTTTGTGGGAAATCAGACATATATCATCGGCGAAGTCCAGATCCTCCAAGTTTTTTGTGTGAGTCAATAGTAAAGCAGTAATTATTTTTATTGTACCTTTAACACTGAATAACCAAATAAAGTTAGCACATCATGAAATAATAGAGTGGCTCCTTATTGGAAAATAAAGAATATCCATCTATTGAAAACGAAAGTGATTATTTCAATTTTGACTGCAATTGACTTCAATTAGAGAGCTGTTGTAAGCCAAGAAGTAGGTAGATAGATAGATAGATGTTTCGTCCTTGTTTGATACTCTTCATCAGTACACATCCATTATTCTACTCACCAGAGATCGAACTTAGAACCTTCAGGTTAGAAGGCGAACTCGTAAATCATTCAGCCATACTGGGATGGAATCCAGTGACCAGTCGATGAATTCTAACTTCTGCCAATTCGCTTGACCACCAACCAATTTCATCGGTGAGTATCTGTTCTCACAGCCTACTTGGTGGATCCCAGTGATCATGACTTCCCAGTAGAACTTTAGGCAACTTCATCTTGTGTCTATTTTAAACACCTAAAATTCAGTGGATTTTTCAAGGTATTTCTCTAACCATTTAAAATAGAATCGGTAGCTAAGTTGGAAATTACGTGAAGATAAACAGTTACTTTCTTCTAGGATGGAAGATTAGTTACCATGGTTAAGTGAAAGGCCTAATTTTAGCTTTATAGACTTTGAGAAGGCCTTCGACAGAGCAGCGTTGACGGCGAAGTAATTTGGAAACTACTCGAGTACTACAGCGTACCCCAAATATTCATCAACCTTATTCAATAGCTGTACGACAACGGCACATGTCAAGTGATTCACAACGGAAAACGCAGCGAGGCGTTTCGAGTAAACACTGGAGTCAGACAAGGGTGCTTATTATCACCAATGATATTCGTAATTGTCGTGGACTGGATTATGCGTTGTCAGACAGTGGGAAACGAGAAGACAGGGATATCCTGTCTTGACCGACGTGAAGAACCTAGAAGACCTGGATTTCGCGCGTGGATGATTTATGTTTGATGTCACACAAAATCGAAGACTTACAAGCGAAAACCGACAAACTGGTCGAAGAAGCAGCCAGAGAAGACCTGACTCCAGGTGAACATAGACAAGACGGAGGTTATGAAAATAACCAACCAACAGCAACAACAGCAGCAGCAACATCCACCGCCAATCACCATCAATGGGAAGGATTTGAAAGAGGTTAATTCATTCACTTCACTATCTAGGGAGCATTGTCTCAACTACAGGAGGAACGGACGAAGATGTCAAATCGAGCGAGAATCGGGAAGGCGAGAAACACATTCATCAACCTGAAACCAATCTGGGAATCTTCGTCACTCAGCCTGCATCAACAACAAAATATGCAGGAGAAAGTGGAGATTGATTGGACACTCGCTAAGGAGGACGTTGGGTGACATCGCACGTCAGGCCAACGCCAAGTGGAACGCGAAAGGGAAGCGGCGAGTGGTTCGTAGGTGCAAGGGTGACATGGAGGAGATCTTGAGAAGAGGAGCTGAAACAGTATGGACTAACATGGATGCAAGTGAAAAGTACAGCATAAGACAGAAGCAAGTGAAGATGTGCGGTTGAAGCCCTATGTTCCACTAGGAACCCAAGGGAACAATAATAATAATAGTCTGCCAGCTAGATACCACCTACATTCTGTTAACAAATCTAAAATTTAGTCTGTCATGTTACTTGCTCAGTAGTTTTGTTAGAGTGCCCACTATGTAGACTAACCATGTGCTTTTTTTTATTCCATTCTTCTGTGTAGGTAAACATGACTCAGACCAAGCGCCTATACTGTTTTGTTTATGTTTTTGTCTTTCTTTGAATGACAGTTGTTTTGTCCATATGTAATATTTCTGTACCCTCAGTACAGATGAACTTCTAGGACAAATTGGCTGTAATTTAATCCACATTACTAACTGTGAGGATTAAGAAATCCGTAGGTAAAAGTAATTCTCACAAACATTACTGTAGAGGGATTTTCACAACAGCTGTCTTCCCCTCTGTAGAGATCACTGATTCATAGAGTGATGCAATTTTAGGGTGGTTGGGTCAATTTTCCGATTAATTTAAGTACATATAATCAATGCGTGTAGTATGCTGTGTATATTGACAGCGAAACATGTAAATAATAGGCGCCGCTTGCCTAACGAAGAATAAGAAGAAGGATAATATAATACGAATAATAAGGGCCCCCTGATGCTCACTAGTGACTGGCTACAAGACTTAGTTACCTGGAGTTCTAGTGAGAAGTTGTGGTCATTGGAGTGTTCCCCCAGGTCAGATGTAAGGACAAAATATTCACCGATGACATTGTTTGCTGGTCGCACTAGAATTGTGAATTGACAGAAGTTAGAATTCACTGGTCATTGGATCCTGACTCAAGTGACTGAATGAAGGGTCAACGAGCTTCGCCTTGTAACTTGAAGGTCTTGAGTTCGTGAGTGCGTACTGCATAAGAGTTGCAAATAAGGAGGAAACAGCTATTCAGTACTCCTTGCTTCTCAGTGGTCCTTCTTACTGGCACTTATCCGTGATCAGACTTGCAATTGGCCCTCTGTTGTGTATTGAACAAGAAGAAAAAGAAGAAGGAACTAGTGGTCACTGTTTCTTTCTGCAATAAATTTCTAGTGAAGAGAAAAATTTTGTTGTTAAAGCATTTTAAACCGACTGAATGATCTGCAAGACGTTCTCTTCAAAACTGAGTCTACTTACACAGGAAATACAACAGCATACATGACTAGAGAAAAAGATAGATATGAGAGTAATGTAATAAAAAAATCTCCTTACTCATTTTCCCAACTGAAATCAGTATAACTATTATTGCATTAGGTTCTGAGTGGAACATACAGCTTCAACAGCACATTCCCGATCAATCCTATTCTCTTAAGTCATCTTTATTTGGCTGTATGTTTTTCCATAAGCTCTAATCTCTTCCGTGTCACCCTCGGACCAACCGCCAACTCGTTTTTTTCTATCCTGGTTCCACTCGAGGTGCTCACTCAACGACCTCCTCACAGAGTGTCCAAATTATTACTATTATTGTTTCCACCAACAGCAACAACAACAAAAGACAACAATCAGCATAAATGGAAGGAACCTGAAAGAAACAACCTCTTTTGCCTACCTGGGAAGCATCGTTTCAACTACAGGCGGAACTGACGAGGATATCAAAGCAAGAATCGGAAAAGCAAGGCAAGCTTTCACTACTCTCAATTCGGTGTGAAGGTGAACAGCACTCAGCATCAAAAGTAAGATCCGGATTTTCAACTCCAATGTGAAGTCAGTCACTGCTACTATACGGATCAGAGACTTGCACTGCACGTCATAAAGAGCATCTCAAACAAACTACAGACCAAATGGTCCATCTCCAATTTCCTCGGAATATTTTTTGGACTATGGATTCTTAGTTGGTTCGTTTCACTGTCAGACTTCCTTGTTGTTAATCCTTTCTGGCCGGTTTTCTAATCTTCAGTATGGAGCCAGCGAAGTATGAAAACTGGTGGAAATGCTTTTGATGAACCATACAAAAAACTGACTGATTTGACATCAGTATTGAAGATCTGGAAATTGGAAATCACTATGCTTAATGCAGTAAATTTCCTCACAGGTTGCATTCTAACAAAGGTCTATCTGGCCTTTCTGATCCTGGCATCGATACTGTTATGTGTTCCGTCGGTAGTTGAAATGATACTGTCCGAATAAGTGGAAGAAGTGACCTTCTTCAATTTGTTCCCGTTGATAGTGGTTGGTTCTTGTTGTTGCTGTTGGTGAAGTATCTTCTTTGCGCCTGTCTTCACTATGTTCACCTTATGTCCTGTATTTTATGATTCTTCTGCGAACTTCTTGGTTTTCACTTGTAGATCTTCGAGTTTATGTGACGTTGAACATAGATCATCTATAAAATTCAAACTTTCTAGAGTCTTTTTGTTATTATTATTATTCCCTTGTGTTCTTAGTGGAGCATAGGGCTTCAACTACACGTCTCCACTTGCTTCTGTCTTATGCTGTACTTTTCACTTGCATCCATGTTAATCCATACTGTTTCAACTCCTCTTCACACGATCTCCTCCATGTCACCCTTGCACCGACGAACCACTCGCCGCTTCCCTTTCGGGTTCCACTAGAGCATTGGCCTGACGCGCGATCTCACCCAGCGGCCTCCTCAGCGAGTGTCCAATCCATCTCCACTTTCTCCTGCATATTTGTTGGTCGATTGGTTCTTGTTTTGTTCGTTCCCATAGTTTCTTGTTGGTGATTCTTTCCGGCGGCCATCTGATCTTCAATATAGAGCCAGCGAAGACAGTTGTTGATAAATGTCTGCAACAGGCTGTTGGAAATATTCTTTGTGACCCACCAAGTTTCTGATCCGTATAGAAGAACTGACTGACTTGACGTTTGTATTGAAAATCCGAATCACTTTGTTGTTGATGCTGAGTGACGAAGATTTCCAGATTGGTTTCAGGTTGATGAATGTGTTTCTCGCCTTCCCGATTCTCGATTGTGGTTGTGTCCTTCAGTTTTTGAGTGTTGAACTTGCATTGTGGCCTATCCCCAGCTATCCTTGAGGCTCTTCGCTTCACCTTGAAAGTCCTTTGTACTAGATAGTGGTCTGAACCCACATCTGCTCTTCTCCTAGATCTTGTGTCCAGTAGGCTCCATCTCCACTTCCTTGAGATTGAAATGAAGTCTATCTGGTTTTTGGTGTGTCCATCTGGTGAAATCCATGTCGCCTTGTGAGAGTCTTTTTGTTGGCTCAACGTATTTCTGTCTTCTCGTTTCCTACGGCCTGCCACACGGTTCAGTGATACCTAACTGAAATACTACTTATTAAACAAGACTTAAGTAGTTGTTTTATTCTGAAAACAAAATGATATTAACGAGATATTAATAAGGTAAGTTATGAAACTGTTAGTGATAAAACAAAACTGCTACAATTGTTGAATGATCACCTCATAGCCCTCTCTTATTACGTCAGTGCGTACGATGCGTTTCAAATCAGCTGTAGAAGTAAGGAACTTTTGAAGCAACTAGCATCTGTTCTAAAACACAAATTATTTCAAAGTCAAAATTACAAGGCTGAATTGTCAATAATCTTCAATACGTCGAATAAAATTCCCCTTAGGGGTTATGCGTGAAATCTCTTATTGACAAGTCAGTCCACAGTCGTACAAGGCGAAATGACCAATATGTGAAATAAAACAGGTGAAAGCATATATTAAGAAAAGAGATTTTATTTATTTATTTATTATTTATTATTATATTTTATTCCTTTACGTTCCGAGTGGAGCATACAGCTTCAAGCTAGGTCTTTGAAATTTCGGTAGCAGTGGTTTCGCTTTTACGGGATTAGGTCACTAGCCTCATGCTCAACCTCCCTCCTTTACCGGCCAGTGAGGTTAAGAGTGAGGTAATATCACTAACAATAGGTCAAAATAGTATAGATGGAAAATTAGAGCTAGAAAAGAAGAATTTCTACCCCGGACATCCGTTCGCATCCTTCAGTAGCCATCGAATGTTCACCCCGAAACTGAAAGGCATCTTACGTAATCTTAGCTTCTCCCCATTTATATACCATCTCAACTGTCCCTGTGGTTCAAGTTATATAGAGCGTACGATTAGACAGGTTCGTCTACGGATTCGAGAACATTTACCAGGTAGGTTTAGTTAAGGATCAAATCAAATGCATTAAGAGCTTAATTCTATGACACTTGGTGGATACAGGACATCTCATTGACACTACCACATTCCGATATCATTGTCACGCACAGTTCGTCTACGTCTTCCACTGTGGCTAAAGTTGGAGTAAAATTTCTTCTCCCCTCAAAAGAGTGTCTTTTCCTCTTATCTCTTTTTCTTTTGCTTCACTTGTCTTCTTTTCGTTACCTTTTTATCTTCGTCGCAACACTTTTAATCACGATGTTTTATCGTGTATAACCTTTACTCTTTCAATACTGTCGAAATTCCTAACTATCGAACTATCTAACTTATTTACCTCGAAGCTATTTATTTTATTTAACCTAATATTTCTGTTTACACGCCAAAATTGTTATTAATTATTATTATAATATTATTAGTAGCATAATGTTTGTTCGCCCTTATTAATTCATAATCGATTTTACTTGACCTTACTGCATTCTTGTGTGTATAATGACACCCTCCCCACTCCTTTTACTGAATCACTGTGTACATAAGTTGTCTGTGAAATGTGCTTCACCGTACTACATTACACTAGTTCAAGCAATCCCAAACAGTACTCTGAAGAAGAAGAAAAATGTTTTCGATGTGAGATAAAATAACTAGAACAGACAATCGTAAGAAAATTGTAAATAATAATAGGGGCAAAAAATGTATTAGATAGGTAGCAAGGAGTTAACAGAAAAAGCTGTTTCTTACCCAACATTGTTAGACCCAAAGTTTTGTCTGAATTCTTTGTTCAAAATCTTTCTTAGAAAATGTTAGAAAATAAAGGGAAAATTCCCTCTCATTCGGCTGTGTGCGACGAAGATTAGAAGTCTTTTTCACTGATAGATGTGTATACACAGTTGTTATGTTTGTGGAGATTCGTTAACTGGAGACAATCAGAGAATCACTGAAATAAAAGGGAGAATCGGACTAGTGGAGTTCATAAAGTTAGATGTTAAGGTAGATATTTATCTATGATATTCAAATCATTCTCAAAATTCTAAGGTAACGGGTGATTAGATTTCAACCCACTGTTTGATTATTCAGGTGCTTTCTTCGTAAAATGAGAATAAGGAATCTAATTCGTTGCAGAGCGATAAATATCTACTATCGAAGAGTCCCGGTTTGGAGTGAAGCAGCTGTTTAGTGATCCTCGGTTTTCACTGCATCACTAGTTGATGTCACTTGATAACGAAGTTTGCCTTCAATGTCAGTTGAATATCTGCTAAGCTAACAACTGAGAAACGATTAAAATAAAATAAGAGGAATAACAAAAGAAGTATGTTAGATGGTTGAAGGCAATCGGATGGAAGCCTTCGACCTAGATTTCGTGCTAGTCGGCACTCAGCAGTTAACAAGACGTATCTGCAACCTTGCCGGTAGAACGATGGAAGTTTGTTGGCGGTAATATCTTAATCTCTACTCCATGAGATGATACAAGAATGTCACCAGCTAGCTCATACAGGAGTAGCCAGAACAACCAACCTCTTGAGACAAAGCATGTACTGGCCAGGTATGAGAGATGTGGCAAAATATTTACTCGGATGTCCGCAGTGCCAGTTGATGAAAGGAGATGAGTGCATACGACGAACTCTACAGTCGGTTTCTCTCAGGGCAGTAGGTGACTTGTGGTCCATAGTTGTGATTGGTCCGTTTCCGCAGACATCCAGTGGCAATCACTACATCCCGGTGATAACGGAACACCCTACACGATGGGCAGATGCAGTCGCGAACCCGGATAAATGCGCGGAAACTGTGACTGATGTAGTGGTTCGACACATCGTTGCAGACCACGGTGTACCAAAGACGATACTGACAGATCAGGGCCCTTGTTTTGAAAGCGAAGAATTCACTTCCCATTCGCAACAGTTGGGTATCAAGAAGATCCAAACAACACCATATCATCCGCAAACGAATGGTCTGACAGAGAGAAATAACCGTACACTGAAGGAGTGGTTGGCCTCTAAGGGAGGTAACTGGGAGACAGAGCTTCCACTGATTCAACTAGCACATCGTGCTTCCACCCAGAAAACAACAAAGAAGTCACCATTTCAGTTGATGTATGGGAAGAAACTACGACTACCAATACACAGCACGAACTGGCCCCTCCATCAAGAGTGGAATATAACGAAGCTGAGAACGGAACAGAAAAAAGCCGTCAGGAATTTAAAGCATAAACAGAAGATAGATGCCGCGAAATCTGAACAGAGAGAAAAGATGGAATGCATAACCTTTAAGGTTGGTGATTAAGTAAAGTGTAGACAAAGAAAGTACGCGGTTCGATGTGGCCCAGGTTCACGGAAACTCCTTCCAAAGTAGGAAGGGTAATACGTGGTCCTGTTTATACCAATAAAAGAGGAAATAAACAAAAAAGGGTTAACATCAGACAACTGCAGAAATAGATTCAGTGGGATAAGGCAGCACAGACCAAAGTACAACAGGAAGGAGTAGAACCAATAAGTTTGGAGCGGCTCGTTCCAAACTATTTGATAGGGGGACGAGTGTGCCGTGTGCTACTGACAAGTTTATCAGTAGTGTACCAAAGGATGATCTTCGGCACAAAAATACCAAACTGTGGAGAAATAGGTTTTGACGTCAAATAGAGCAAATGAATCAGTGCCGCGGTAAAATATTTTTTTTCCTTCACGTTCTCCAGTGGAACATAGGGCTTCAAGCTAGTGGCTTGAAGTTTCTGTAGCAGTGTTTATTTTACAGGATGAGGTTGCTAGCCTCATGCCCAACCTTTCCTCTTGACCAGCATTATTTCTGGCTTAGCGAGGTAAAGGAGTGCGTCGGCCGGGGATCGAACCCCGGACCATGTGCATGGTCGGCGAGCGTCCTAACCGCTATACCACCGACACGCGGTAAAATATGTGAGACACGAAAAGAAGGGAGCAAGTAGCACAATACGGAAGATCTGTACAAATGACCATTTACAGATAAAGTTTATATAATTTCGCTATATAGAGATACTAAAGTTAAACTTTGTTTTCTGTTACCTTTAGTTCTTTCGGTCACTTTTTCTATGGCGAGGAAATTATGCTTAAGTCTTTGTTGTAATTTTTATTTTGTATTGTTCAGTGTAGCTAGTTAATAATAATAATAGCTTATTAAAAATTTGTGGTAGGTAGATTTCAGGTCAACAATATTGCATCTATTACCTCATAAATTTTATAAGATTTTAAAAATAAAAAGCAACAACAACAAAAAGAAAAAAATAAATAAAGAAATAAAAGAACAGTTTATTTTAAACAATGCACCACAGGATATGAAATATAAAATTAGTGTGTAATAGAATATGTGAGCAACAATATAATAGTAACAAAGAAAGGAGAACAAAAGCTAATGGGAACTATTTGTTAGAGTGCCGCAGTAAGTTGATCGTGTCATACCTAACGGATTTCTCATCACATAACAGCTGTGCCAGATAAGGTATTGTGGAGTTTTTGTACTTGGTAGTCCTGGCATATAGCCTCCTATAGTTGCTTCTAGTTCTACCAGATGAAATGCAAGGAGAGAGCTGCGTATAGAGAGGGTGTTCGGGGTCTGACATTATATGTCTATCCACAATGGTGTTAACCAGTTGGTTTAACGAAATCCCACTTGCCCTACTAACAGCTTTTAGTGCCCTACGCAGCAAAGCAAAATCTTTCTTAAGTAGTCCAGGAAAGATTAATGGGGAGCAGTAAAGAGGGATGGTTAGAATACAAGAGTTGACAAACTGAGAAAGCAAAGACTGTTTTATACCAGACTGCCTTAACTTCCTAACGTAGAACGTTAAGCGAAACATCTTTCTAGTAACCAGCAAGATGTGAGAGGACCAGGAAAGATCGGAGGAAATACTCAGTCCAAGGTACTTGACATTAGATGTAGTTTCAACCTCTATGCCGTCAATGATAGTGGGACCATGTGAGCTAGCTAGTTGTTGTAGGTCACGTTTTCGTCTGAAAGTGAAATTTACTACCTGACATTTAGACGGATTCAGCTTAAGACCGTTTGAAGAGGACCACTGACTAATTTCCGAGAGAAAGTCATTTAATTTGGAACAGTCTGACTGAGAGACTGTTGACAAGAAACCTCGAAATAAAAAAACACTTGGTCCACTATCATGAAGAGAATGAATGCAAACATTCATTTTTAACCTACTCTTTCTTCTTTTACTATTCTTAAATATATAAACATGATCACGATTACACAATTAGCCTACATATATATATATAATTGTGGTATTTAAACAAATTCTCCATCGTTTTTTCCTTTATTAATAAATAGTAAACCGTGTAATCAACGCCGACATTATCCAGTAACAGTTCTACTGAAATATAATCCTACTGTTGAATGGCTTTCAGAAGGTTGGGAAGTATTTGATAAAAAACCAGTTCCTCCAGAATCAGCTGATGCGACAAATCAATGTAATAGTGATGATCATCAACAGTCAAATATTGTTACACAAAATATTATGAAAGAATTCTATCAAAATTATTCCCTATCACCAATTGTATTTATACGAGAAAAGAGTATCAATGATATTGAAACGCATATCATTAAACAATACTTTAAACGTAATGAATCTGCATACCTGTCAGGATTTGATAGCCCTGGAGGATATTTAGAATTGGAAAGTAGCGCATTTTGTCGTGATCCTATAAAAGTGAAAAATAATCAACGTTTTAGTAATGATGAATTAAATTTAGCGCATACATTTAGAATGATATTTCGAGTAAGTTTTTTCCCAAGTAAAGTTTCCCCTCTATTAATAAGATTCTATTGAGTTTTAAGATTATTATTATTGTTATTTTCTGTGCCTTTAAAGTTTTAATAGCGATTGGATTGATGATTTCAGGTATATTATTGTGTATTATTGTCTCCTATAATTCCTAGAGGAACATAGGGCTTCAGCCGTACGTATCCAATGCGTTCGGTTCTCCGCTAACGTTTCCACCTGGCCTCGCGTCTACCCACATGCTTTCATTTCCTCTTCGCATGGCCTCCTCCTCCATGTCACCCTTGCACTGACGATCAGCTCGCCGCTTCCCATTCCGTTTAAACTCGAGTGATGGCCTGGCGTGTGATGTCACTCACTTGATGGTTTGTTTTCTCAGAGTATGGCCAATCCACCTCCATTTCTTCCTGCATATTTGTTGCACAATCGGTTCCTGGTTGGTTCGCTCATTCCAGAGATCCCTGTTGCTGATCTTTTCTGGCCATCTGATCTTGAGTATTGAGCGAAGACAGCTGTTAATGAAGGTCTGTAGTTTGTTCGATGTGCCCTTCGTGACGTGGTGCCAAGTCTCTGATCCGTATAGTAAGCACTGACTTCACATTGGAGTTGAAAATCCGGATCTTATTTTTCATGCTGAGTGCTGTCGATCTCCACACAGACTTGAGAGTAATGAAAGCTTGCCTTGCTTTCCCGATTCTCGCTTTGATATCCTCATCAGTTCTGTCTGCCTATAGTTGAAACGATGCTTCCCAGGGATAGGGCTGTGTTATGATGTCTCCCATTGTATTTACGTATGCTAATTGACGGACGTTATGAACTCTTGATAATTTCTTGGTCGATTATTCCCTGATACGAACTAGTGAAATCCAGAAGACTCACACAGTAGGGTTGGAATATTGTGATAGAGAACGTGACAAGAATACAAAAATATACGGCACATATATTGATCCTGTCATAAGGCTCGAATAGTAGGCGTTAACTGTATGCTGGATTCTGATTGGTTGACGCTCATTATGTGACATGTGATTTATCTGACCAACAGACACTAATGAGATAGATTTGGGACACATATCAGGTTGCTAGTTCACGCCCAACCTTCCCTCTTTTTATGACCTTAGGACTGATCAGTAAACATTGCATGCCAGGCCCTCGAGCTTAACCCGAAAGGAAAATAGCGAGTTGTGCAATGGTCCTATTGTGACATAGAAGAGATGAGAGTCTATAGGCAACCCTGTCGCCAGCTAAGGACGACTTCAGAGGAAGAGATGAAACGGAGATGCGCTGTTGAAGCTGTATGTTCCACTCGGAACCTAAGGGGATAATAATCTAATTACATTGACAATAACCAAGATTTCGAATCAAAGATATGCGTCTTGTTTCATTTGTTATGTATTCGTGTTATTATCAATGATTGAAAACATCAGTGTGAAGGGAACCACCTTAAAACACTTAGTTCATAGATGACACATAGGAAGCAAATTGTCACAGATTAAGTTGTTCAGTATCTACGAGAAATTCACAATTACTGATAAGATTTACCAGTAGTATATAAAGAGATGTTCATCGGCATAAAAACATCAAATAGCAGGGTGATAGATTTGATGTCAGAGAAAGCACATAATTCAGCGTCGCGGAGATACATGGGAGACGAGAAAGGAACACAAGGAAACACAGTATGAAGTCCAAAAGTGGCACAACACGAAAGATCTGTGCAAATAGTGCGTTGAAGATAAGGTGTACATAATTTCGCTATACAGAGATACCAATGCCTTAAACAACTAGTAAATTTAGATATAAAAAAGCAGGTGGGCTTTGCATATACGCAAATATTATTAGATCCTAAACGCAATCACTTAGTCACCACCTTTAAATGAGAAAAGTATATTGTCGTTTTACCTGAATACAGTATCAGTATTCAGATATGTAGTTTCTGATTAGCGGTAGTATTTTAGTTTAAAATTGACGTAATTTTGAAACCAGAAGGTTATGGATAGTATTTTGAAGACAGTAGTCTGGAAGATCTGGACATCACGGATGATTTGTTTCTAATGTCACACAGATTCGAAGATCTGTAGGCGAAAACCAAAAAGTTGACAGAAGAATCATCAAAAACAGAGCTTCCAATGAATATAGGGAAGACGGAGGTGATGAAAATAATCAATCAACAT
This sequence comes from Trichobilharzia szidati, assembly GCA_944472155.2. Classification (NCBI taxonomy): domain Eukaryota; kingdom Metazoa; phylum Platyhelminthes; class Trematoda; order Strigeidida; family Schistosomatidae; genus Trichobilharzia; species Trichobilharzia szidati. The sequence goes on along the minus strand of OX235274.1, from coordinate 103,866,505 downwards.
GTGTCATGTTCTCCGGATCTTAGTGATGACAGAACTCTACCGGGAGGGCTTCCTGTCAGTTGCATCCAAACACCTAAAATCAAGTAGAATACAAGTACGAATCTCTATCAACGGAAGAAATTTGAAGGGGGTCATTTCCTTCACTTAGTTAGGTAGCATCCTTTCAACTACAGGCGCAGGCGCGTAGATGAGGATGTCAAAAGCAAAATTGAAAAGTCAAGACAGACCTTCATTCCTCTGAAATCAGTTTCAAAATCTACTGCAATTAACATAAATAACAGAAGATTAGGATTTTTAACACCAATGTCAAATCAATCACTTCTTCTATATATTGGTCAGAAACTTGGTGTGTCACAAAAAACACTTCCAACAAGTTGCAGACTTTTATCAACAGCTGCCTTTGTTGACTCCATGTCGAAGATTAGATGGTCAGAAAAAATCAGCAACAAGAAACTCTGAGGATGAATCATTCGAAAACCTATTGCTCAAGAAATAAGCCTCAGACGCACACCTAGAAGACTGTTGAATGACATCGCTCACAATGCCGTCTCTCGATTGGAACCCAAATAGGAAACGACGAGTTGAGCGTGTGCCCGAGGGTGACATGGAGGAGATTGTGTAAGGAGGAGATGACAGTCTATGGGCATTCGTGCGGCCAGCTGAATAGGACTGCAAAGAATAGAACAGAGTGGCGATGTGTTGTTGAAGTTCTATGTTCCACTCTGAGTCCTATACAAAATCAACTCTAGATTCTTCAAGTCTAAGGGTAATAACGTTATCACAGAGCTCCTATTTAATCCATCTAAACAAAAAACCAAATATTTATTCATTTCTGCCTGAATATCAATCTGAAACTCATTCCTACAGCATATTAACGACTAGTTGTCATAGTTAATGAATTACCTGTCACTAGTTGTTATCTGTAGTCAATCATTATTACATAACTACTTCTATGAATTTATGTTTAATATTTTATGTCGTACACATCTGATAAGAGCTAAACAAACAGTCAGATAAATTCTGCTTTTAAGTTGCTTGTTTTTTTTCTGTTTCTGTAAAATTGTTGAGTTTGCTTAATGCTGTTTCATCAAGGATTGTCCAATTGTGTCTTGTTTTTTTTTTTTTTCAGGATACATATTTAATTGATCAAACTGAACCTTTAAAGATTGGCGCGAAATGGATTGCTAGAATGACTGAACCACATCCTGCAGCAGATCAGATTGATGAATATCCTGTAGCTGATCCACGTGAAAATACTGAACTCCTTCAGGTTAGTTAATCAATAAATAATTTGATTTCTGATATATATTTTCTTTTCTTTATTCTTGTCAATTTCCAATTATTCGAGAATTTGTAAGATACAGAAATGTGAATTATTAAGCATTAGGCAGACATATGATCTACAAGTGTTCATCTGTAGGATTTGACTACTTTCCAGTTAGATTTCATTTACAACTGTCATCACTTAGAGAGTATTGGACAAGTGTTTCGTACTAGTTTGAGACTCTTCAGCGCTACATACTCATGAACCCATCAGATGTTGAACTCATGACCTTCCGGTTACGAGACGACTACATTACAATATAGCCAATAAATTGGATTACGATTCGGTCCTGGTGACTGAATGGTAATGTGGTAACGTGATCCACAGGCAACCTGACAGTGGAGACACATAAGGACCAGAATTATCGCATAAATGAAGTTGTTTGTCGCATTCAGGACCAAGTTTTATGTAAAGAATTGATCAAAAGTTATCAGCAAATATAATCCGAAAGGAATTAGTGTGTAGTGATAGAAATTAAAACCTTAGAAATATGATCAGCCTTACAAATACAAGAAATCAGGCAGTCGAATCATCACATGACTTCCCATTGCTGCTAATGAAACCCATTTTGGTGAGACAAGTCTAGAATTCAACTGTGGTAATTCTTCTTCTATTGATTTAGTTCTCCTTTCTCAACTTGAGCTGGGATTTTGTAGGGTTACCCACCAGAGTAGACACATCAGATGATAATTATCATAATCGAAGTTGAAAAGTAAACATCGAAATATGATATATATATATATATAGAGAGAGAGAGAGGCTGACATATACATTTAAACACTAGACATAAGGGAAAGTAAGACTATCTCCACCTATCTATCCACTGAAGAAATATGCGTTGATTTTGAAAGAAGTAATTCAAAATTTCTGCTAAAACAAAACCAAATACTATAAAGAAATTAGAGGAAGAATTTGAGTTTCTTGAAAAGACATTGAAGAGCAATGGGTACCCTCAAAGGTTCATCAACAAGTATGGAAGATCTGAAGTCAAAAATGTAAAACAAATCACAGTACGAAAAAAGCCAATCTACTTTGAGCTTGATTATAAAGGTGAAAACATTTCAGCGATGATCAACAGAAGGCTGAGTACATCACTAGCCATAGCCTATCCTGCAGCTAAGCTCGTTCCCGTCTATCGAACAACTTGCTCTTTGATGCAGTCAAAAATCGATAGATATCCTTCTCATGTTAACTCCAACTGTATATACAAATTTACATGTATCTGCGGGAGCAGTTACATTGTAAGAACAGAAAGAAGGGCATATCTACGATTTTCTGAACATGTACCAAAAAAGCTTACGTCTAAAGGGAACAAATGTTTTAAACAGTGCCATCGCCAGGCATCTCCTCGACACGGGTCATGAGGTGGACGTCGCAAGATCGTTCAAAATTATCAATAAGCAAAAGAGCTCAATTCTCCTTAAGTTTGCTGAAGCCATTTCCATCAAGCGCCTGAAACCTGATTTATGAGTTCAGAAAGAAGCGGTTATCAGTCTTTCTTTGGCCTGGTAACTAGATATTTTTCATCCGAATGGGAGATGCTGAAAAGTTTTCATTGTGTATTATTATTATTGCTCGGAATTGTGTTCAGTATTGCATATATATATGTATATATTATTAGTGTATGCGTATATTGATCGATTGATTTTTTGTTTAAAATGAACATTGTGCAAGTATGTTAAAATTGTTTTTGTAAATACATTTAAAAATGTCTTTGCCCTGTAAGCAGCTGACGAGAAGGCAACGAAATAAAAGATGGTACCATTTTATTCCGCTAAAACTGTAGTTCTTGCTTTGTTCAAAAACCAAATACCTTTAAGAAAAGATAAATTTTCTTCTGAAAGCATCTATTGAGTCTGGTGGTGTTGTATTCCCTGAATTGGATAGTTTAGTCCTGCCTTCAGGACAACGCCTTCATCACTAACGACCTTCATATTGAAGGTCGTAGAGTTATCTAATTGTTGACTCAAGAGATATATGAGCCATCCAAATTAGCTGACTAACTAAAAGCAGTCAAGAAACCCTGAAATCACTGTCGTAAACTCATTCACAGAACAAAGAAACCAATTAGAAAGCTCTGTGATATCTGACCTCTGTTATTATTATTGTTCCCTTGGGTTCCTAGTGGAACATAGAGCTTCAACTACACGCCTCCACTTGCTTCTGTCTTCTGCTGTACTTTTCACATGCACCCATGTTAGTCCATACTGTTTCAACTCTTCTTCACACAATCTCCTCCATGTCACCCTTCGACGTCCCACTCGCCGCTTCCCTTTCGGGTTCCACTCGAGCTATGGCCTGACGCGCGATGTCACCCAGCGGCCTCCTCAGCGAGTGAGTGTCCAATCCATCTCCACTTTCTCCTGCATATTTGTTGAGCGATTGGTTCTTGTTTTGTTTGTTCCCATAGTTTCTTGTTGGTGATTCTTTCCGGCCATCTGAGCGAAGACAGTTGTTGATAAATCTGACCTTTGTTGGATAACTATATTCCCAGCCATAGAGGATATATTCCTGGATAGTTGGGAATAGGTAACTATTATAACATCCATTTCTATCCTAAAAGTATGTTTTGAAAGACTAGCCAGCGTAGTGCAAGTTCCTAATAAGAGAAATTGGAAAGATAAGAGAAACAGTAGTATTTTTTTTTTTTTTTTTTTTTTTTTATTTACAGCTTGATTCCACACCGTATTTTCAGTACAAGTATGGAATTTTCAGCATGGATATCGGTTGCCCAAATTCAGGCATACCATAGATATCGGGTGTGCGCCGGCAGGGGATCGAACCCCGGACCATGTGCATGGTCGGCGAGAGTCCTAACCACTGTGCCACCGACGCACCGTTTTTATTTGGGGAATTCATTAACCCTGTGAGGTGGATATAACTGCTTATGGAAGTAGTGAAACACAACATGAATAAGAAAAAGTTTAAGGCTTTCATAATCTGGAAATCTTCGTCACTCAATATCAACAACAAAATTTGGATTTTCAATACAAACGTCAAGTCAGTCACTTCTTCTATACGGATCAGATCAGAAACTTGGTGGGTCACAAAGAATATTTCCAAGAGGCTGCAGACCTTTATTAACAACTGTCTTCGCTCCATACTGAAGATCAGATGGCCGGAAAGAATCACCAACAAGAAACTATGGGAACAAACAAAACAAGAACCAATCGCCCAACAAATATGCAGGAGAAAGTGGAGATGGATTGGACACTCACTCGCTGAGGAGGCCGCTGGGTGACATCGCGCGTCAGGCCATAGCTCGAGTGGAACCCGAAAGGGAAGCGGCGAGTGGGACGTCGAAGGGTGACATGGAGGAGATTGTGTGAAGAAGAGTTGAAACAGTCTTGATTAACATGGATGCATGTGAAAAGTACAGCAGAAGACAGAAGCAAGTGGAGGCGTGTAGTTGAAGCTCTATGTTCCACTAGGAACCCAAGGGAACAATAATAATAATAAGGCTTTCATCGTGTTTAAAACCATAAGTAGGCTTCTTAATGGGTAGGGTAATAAAGTGACAATTGAGTATACGAGATCTCTCAAAGATCCACTGTAAAAATTAAACGAGACTATTAGAGTCAAGTGTCATATCAAAGCATAGATGATAGATGTTCGGCTAACTTTGAAGTGGTAGATCAAAGATTAAGTGATCTAGAAAAGAACTCATCTATCGTTATTTATATGCCAATACAATCATACAATAAAGTGGAACAGTGCCATAGTGGAGGGAATGTCGATGAATAAATTTCTGTTCATATTAACTTGGTATACCGGTTATAAGAGACACAGTGAAACAGTATTATTTACTAGGTGTTGCTTTGAACGCCATTTACTGTTTACACTTATGTCACCGTGTATCTCCTTTAGGATTTTATGATATACATTACTTCATCACTAAGATGTGTCATGTTGTCGAGATCTTAGTGATGACAGAACTCTACAGGTAGGACTTCCTGCCAATTGCAGCATCCAACCACCTAAAGTCATTTCGACTGACACAAAGACGGTGGGTTTCTTAACTAGTTGTTCACATTGCAAATACTTGATACTCAAGACTGGACAGCACGATTTTACTTTGTTTCCTAGTACATTTTTCATTAGTATTATTATTATTTAGTGTCAAGTAAACTGAATGAAGATATATCTCTTTTCTATAGAATATATAAACAAAGTTATTTTAATTTTTCAATTTTCTTTAAAAATATTGTTTATTCAGTTATCATTTGACAATCCTTGCGCAGTTCGTAAATGTTGTCCAAAACTACGAGTTAGCTACGATGTAAAAGTTACGAGGTATGTGATCATATCCTTACTACTTAATATATATATATATATATCATATTACATGAATATTAAATTTATTTTTATCAGTTTGCGTGATATAATTCTATAGATTTAGTCATCTGGAAGAATACAACAGTTCCACGCACGTCGATGTGCGTCATCGGTTCAGTGGTAGAAAGCTTGGTAACCATGCCAGGCGTGATCCAGGGTTCGATTCCCGGCTGATGCATTCATAAAACCTCGTTTAACCAGTAGTAAGTCGGGTAAAGAAGAAATGTTGGGCATGAGACTAGGAAACCCACTCCATAGAACATAAGAAATCACTTCTACTGAAAGTTCAAAGCTCAAACTGTACTCTGAAAGTAGAGGAATATACGTACATATAATTTCTATGTACCTGGTGAGCATTTCAAGTTGTAAACTGTAACTCCTCATTTCAGAGTTCAAAGTATTATCCACAAGACTAGGAAGTTATGATCAGAGGCATTTTATAAGGATCTATTTTGTATTATATTGCTACACAGCATTAAACAGAAGTCAAAGTCACTAGAAAAGAAAACACTTCATAATACAAAACGGTCATTTCGTTATATTAAAATATTAAACAGTGACTGTTCTATTGGGAGTGTAGCGTAAGACATTCGATCAATCAGTTATATTAACATCATATATTGAAGTTTGATAAAATCCTTATCTATGCTATGTCTGTAGATATGTAGAAATCTATTTATCAGTCGTTGAAATAGCAGAAATACGATAGTTGTATGATTAAATCAGCTATTTTCGTCTGGAGTATGCAGGTTTTCATCTAACGATAAACTTTTGCAAAAAAACGACCTGTTTTCCTAGAACTGTAAGGTTTCTTTATCCATTAGTGAAATGATAAAAAAACCTAGGATATCTCAATTTATCATCTACAATCTACATGGATGACGGTATGTAAGACAGAATCGGAAAACCAAGATAGATCTTCATTACACTCTGATGTTAGTCTGAACAAGATTTAGATTTTCAATACTAAATTCAAGCTAATCAGTTCTTCTGTGTGGTTCAGAAACTTGCACTGCGCGTTACCGAAGGGATTTCAAATAGGTTTCAGACTTGTATCCATAGCTACCTCCGCTGGCTCCATACTGAAGATCAGACAGCCGGCTGGAAAGGATTAGCGACAAGAAACTATGGCTGGCAACAAACCAACCAAGAACCTATCGTTTAACAAATATGTAGGAGAAAATGGAGATGGATTGATCATACGCTAAGGAGACCGTTGGGTGACATCGCACACCAACTCATCTCTCGAGTGGAAGCCGAATGGGAAACGATGAGTGGGTGTTCGAGGGTGACATGGAGGGGATCGTGCGAGGACAGGAATTACGGATAATTGTAAGGTGTAACGAAGCAACCAACAGCTTTTGCCCAACAAATACGCTGAAAGAAATAGATATGGGTCGGACATACACCATGGATTTCATTGAGTGACATGGTACTCCAAGTCATCACTGAAGTAGAACTCAAATGGGAAACGAGTTGACCTTTGGTCCTCCGAGTGTGACATGCAGGAGATCATGTAGAGAGAAGATGAGAGCTTATGGACAACCGTGGAACCAGATCAGAAAGACTTCAGAGAGAGGGATGAAATGGAGATGTGCTGTTGAAGTCCTTTTTTTTACAATAAAATAATCTCACTCTAACTTCCTTTTCTTACCAACCCATATGTTTTACTTTCACGTTTCATCCCGAATAGGGAATCTGATGGTTCAACACTCACAAATTTATTCGATAATTTTATTTTATTCCACTTAGTATATAGTAAGTTTCAAGTGTAAAACTGCACTGTCAAAAAAGAGAATTACTTAATATTGATGTAGTAGATTTCTTCACGGATCCATATCAGTTCGAGAACAATTTGAAACCAAAGAACACTAGACATCCATTTCCTTCAAAATCACCGAAGAAATGAATGACCTCACCAGAAGACCTTAATTAATAGAACTATTGGTATCTAAATCAATTACTAGTGGAATGCATTTTTAAGCTATTCGCACAAGCAATATGCTTCAACTTATTAGTTTGGTTTATATCATCAACAAATTGGATTAAATATGAAAGTCAAAAGGTGATGCAATGTATACTACTGACAAGAATCTGTTAGTAGCAATAACATCAACTCCATCACCCCAATGTAAATCGTTAGTACAGCAACCTTATTGGATAAATAATAATAGAGTGGCACAGCGGTAGAATGTTCGCCAACCACGTATGTGGTCCGGGGTTCGATCCCCGGCCACCGACGCAGTCCTTTACCTCGTACGCTAAGCCAATAATTAGACTGGTAAAGAGGGAAGGTTGGGCATGAGGCTAGAAACCCTATCCCGTAAAAAATAAAACACCAATGCTACCGAAACTTCAATCTGGCTCTAGCTTGAAGCCCCATATTCCATTGGGGACGTAAAGGAATAAAAAGAAATTACCAAATAAATAATAGTAGATCTGCAAACCACCCACTTCATGATATGTTTTGAAGATATACATAAATATGTAATACCCGGAGGCTGACGAATTCTGTTTCCCACTTTTATTGTTTTATTACAATTCCTTCTAGAGATAAAAATGGCCCAGTTGTTTATGTTGGTGATGATAATAATCAGACAATTGAAGTGAATGTTCGTGTCACAAATATTGGCAATGATTTAGCTTATGTAACTGGATTAGTCAGTAATTTTCCGTCTACTCTCCTAGAACTTGATCCAAAAGTAAGTTGAATAAATGTTTTGTTTTTTTCTTGCAATTATTTATACTCTATAGTGTGTTTTGAAAATATTGAGATAAAGAGGGAGAGAGAATATTCTCGTCCAGTTGATAGAACTTTGAGTCACTCATTAATTGATAAATCCTGTCGTAACCGTGTCTGTTCATGCAAATTTTATATTTACCTCATTATAATGATCATCTATGCTTCAATTAACAGCTTTACAGTTGCAAAGTTTATAAGATTAACGGATTGTTACATCGTTTAACAGCGGTTAAAGGGGAGAAAATCATACAATTTAAAACAAGAATTAAGTTTCCATTGTTAAGACAGATCAAGTCCATCGTAGATCTAATCACTGAACAAACTTCCTCTGCATGCAGAGTTCAGGATTTAACATGTGAACTAGCATTGCTTCTGTGGTTTGAAGAAGTTTGATTCGTACTCTTCTAGCAAGATTCCCACATATTCTGTAAATGACTTTGAAGTTGGTTTTTAGGTTAGTTTGGCGTCCAGATTCATCATTATGAAATTCATGAAGCCTAAACCAATAAAACTGCCCACACCTTCTGCTCCCAAAAGAATTCTGTATTCGTGAATCTTCAATTCAATAGAGATTCTTTAGCAGAAATACAGAGAAATTTCCTGTCATGCTCACTGAAGAAAACCTTCTTTGCGAGTGAACTTCGAATAACTTTCTCCACAAAACCAATGATTCGCATGAACGTGAAGGATAAGCTATCACTACTGGCCTCACTCATCAATGTGCGTCTACCAACTCACCTACTAGTGTAGAGCTAAGTGTATCGGGTGTACCCAGAGTTTGCTTTCCGAACGTATCATTGAACTCTTACCCCTATGGTTTTATGAAAAAGAGAAAAGACATCTCCACACATGTCTATCTTGAAACAGCTAATAGAATCTGGACGCAAAGTTCCTAAGTATGTTTCCTATATCTAATAGTACCACGGGGGGGGACACAGCGAGGAGGTTGTTGTGTGATATCACGCGGCAGGCCATTGCTCAAGTAGAACTCGAATGGGAGACAACGAGTTGAGCGTAGCTTCGAGGTGTTCGTGTGACAAGGAGATGAGGGTTTATAGGCGATCGTGGAATCAACTAAATACTACTATAAAGAATTGGATGAAATAGAGATGTTTTGTCGAAGCCCTATCTTCCACTGGGAACTTAAGGGAATAACAGTAATAATAATAATTATTATTATTATTATTGTTTCTTTTAAATCCTAGAGGAACATAGGGCTTCAGCCGTGCTTCTCCATTGCGTTCGGCTCTCTGCTAGAGTCTTCACCTGGCTCCAAGTCTACCCACACGCTTCCATCTCCTCTTCACATCACCTCCTCCAAGTCACCCTCGCACTGACGACCAACTCGCCGCTTCCCATTCTGTCGGGTTCCACTCGAGCAATGGCATGTCTAGTGATATCACTTAATGGTTTCCTCAGAATATGGCCAGCCAATCCATTTCCATTTCTTCCTGCATATTTGTTTCACAATCGGTTCCTGCTGTGTTGGTTGGTTCGCTCATTACCAGAGATCTCTGTTGCTGATGTTTTCTGGCTGGCCATCTGATCTTGAGTAGTACTGAGAGAAGACAGCTGTTGATGAAGGTGTGTAGTTTGTTTGAGATGCTCTTTATGACGCTCTGGCCAAGTCTCTGATCCGTATAGTAGCACTGACTGACTTCACATTGGAGTTGAAAATCTGGATCTTACTTTTCATGCTGAGTGCTGTTGACCTCCACACAGACTTGAGAGTAGTGAAAGCTTGTCTTGCTTTTCCGATTCTTGCTTTAATATCCTCGTCAGTTCCATCCGCCTGTAGTTGAAACGATGCTTCCCAGGTAGGTAGGTAGGTAGGTGAAAAAGGTTGTTTCTTTAAGGTTCCTTCCATTTATGCTGATTGTTGTCTGTTATTGTTGTTGCTGTTGGTAGTGTTGCCCAGGAATCTTCACCTCCTACCTCTGTCTTCTCTATGTTCACCTGAAGTCCTATGTTCTATGGATGCTTCGTCTGCCAACTTGTTGCTTTTCGCTTGCATATCTTCCAGTTTGTGGTAAATCAGACATACATCATCATGGACGGAGTCCAGATCCTCTAAGTTTCTCTTTTGCATGAGTCCATTTTATGCCTGTTTCCTCATAATAATAGTAAATTATTGATTCTTCAGTTTTCATTTCATTCAACAACCAGTGAAATTCGCAGTTAATAGTATAATTAATAGCTAGCTTTCATTCCGATTAGTTATAATCGATTCACATCTCTGTGTCACATCTATCTACTGATGAATCATATCTTTGTCTGTAATCTTATCTTCATGTCCTATGGTTATTTCAAGTTGTTTTTTGTTTTCATTCTCTTTTTGAACCAAGTTCTTTCTTGTGATTTTTGTTTAAATGAGTCCATATATACAAATATATATATACACAACCTGTCACATTTTATTGTCGACTTCTGCAAGACAATAATAAACACGTTGCTTATTTTAAAAGTTAATGGAAAAGAGACTACTTAGTAGACGATTGAATTGAATTCAGACACTGTCTCTCTCTCACTTTCTGTCTCTGTGTAGAAGAAACTGCACTGCCTACTTGTATTCTCTTTTCTCATCTTCACCAGTACTTATTTGTTTTAAATAACTGTCTTTAATATATATTATTATTTTTTGTTTGTTTTGTTTTAGTTACGTGAGGCCAGTTTAATTCGACCGGATACAGCAATTTGTCATCTTCAGCATCCACTGGCTTTTGGTGAAACCAGTCATTGTGTTATACGCTGGCTTGTTGTTGGACATCAGCTGACAGTACAAATGGCAAAATTCTATGTAAATAGTACTGTATTAATGTAGGTTGTTTGTTTGTTTTGTGTGTGTTTGTGTTTACCTTTCTGTGTTTATAAAAGTATATTTTTTAAAATCCAGTTAGTACTATGTATTTATGTATTTAACTTGAAGTTTGAATGGTTTTCAGACTTTACCTTTTATATATTTATCAGTTGTTGGCTGTTTCTTTTCCCAACCATCTTCTACTTTGCCTCCCGTAGTTTACACATGGAAAGGATGGTTCTTTTTTGGAGCCAAATTAAAAAGACGGTCCTATTTTTTCTAATAGTTTACAATTGTGTAGATGTATAAAAGAATCATGGGTGTTGTTTAGAATTTTAGTATTGTTATAATTTCTTCTCTTTCTTGGGTTGCCAGTTCGCTAGTTTTCTAGCCCATCCTAAGCCACAGGGAAAGAGGGAATGTTGGGCATAGGGTTGGCTTGCTACTCTATCCCGGAAAATCAATCCAGTTCATCACTACAGAAACTTTAAAGCATTGTTTAGAAGCTTTTATTTATTTTGATGATATTAGATAGTTGGAGACGATCGGCAGGAAGCAATGGACCTAGGTTTCGTGTTAGTTGGCACTCATAAATGAGCAAGGCGTATCCGCAACCTTGAAGGAACTCATGTACCTTCTAAGATTCGAACCTGCGTCACCCAGTGTTGCTGTAGTCAAAGACGTTACCAATGAGCTATTTGGGTTCGCGATTGACCTGCTGGTCGCCTCCAACCATCTAATATCATCAGATCAATATGCACCGTGATGGCGAGCTACCTAGAACGGTGGCGGTCACATTGCAAACTTGACTGATAGAATTCAGTCTGCACCAAAGAAAGGACTAGACACATCACACTAGTTACTAGTGTCCAATTAAAGTGTGTTCATATTAATTAATTACTTCCCCTTGATAGTTAATGAAGGTCTCTGAAACATTTTCACTCCCTATGAAATACACTAAGGTTTTTAGTGGGTTTTTTTTGTACTGGAAAGGAATACTCTACAGCTTCGTTGCACAGTTCATTCACTTATCTATCAGCCTAAAGTTTATCTTGGCTGAAAACCTTAAACCATAAGGCAAAATGTAGATAGCTCAACATTTTTTCTGATGAATAGTTCTTTGTAGAGTAGCATTGTTTTAGTCTATCTTGTGGAGAATTGTTATCAGTCGGCTTGTCTTGTTGTTGAAGGTTATCTACTATAGCATATTTTGTAGCGTCATGTAAGCATTTACATTATTTCCATATTAACTTGTTTATTAGGAACAAGTATAAGTATTTACTGGATGACAATGTTTCGAACACAATTTATTACTGTTCATAATCATTTCATGAGTTATAATCATACAACTTGGAATTATTTCATTTTATAGTTTTCTTTATTCTTTCCTATTCGTCGTCGTAGGGGTAGTAGAATTTTCCAGATGTCTGGGTGGGGAGGTGTTGAATCATTCTGATTACACGTGTTTGCAGTTGACTCAATTAACGGAGCTTCCGTTATCAATCTCTCCCTCCACCCTGTTACATTAGCTTTCAAAACTGTCACCTTGTCTCATCCTAGTGTATGGTTGTGTGTAATTGCATGTAGTGACTGGTATAGCTGAACTATTCTCCAGATTTCTTATCTTATTCTGGCCAACTAATCTAGATCTTACTGGGTTTTTATGTTCAGCTAGTCTGACAGACTGCACCTGTTCTACTACTTTGACCTATGTATTTGACCTGACAATCATTGTAGGCAGGGTATTAGATAAACTAAACTGTTTTGTTTTAAAGGCTCCACTGACAGGATCCTTTGACCGACAAAGCTTGTTTCTAATTGAGTTTGTGGGTTTGAGTGCCACTTTTATTCCTGCCTTGTTAAGAATTCTGCGTAAGGTTTCCGAGGTTCCTTCTTTGTATGGAATTACCACTGACGATTTGGATTCCTTATTGTTGGTGTTGTCATTATCCTGCACAAGTTTTACATGCATGTCGTCATTAATATTATTATTATCACTATCACTTCTATCATTTTTTTTCACATTTCCCTACATACTTCCTGATTAATTCATCAGGTTAATTATTAAGTTTCAAAGCTTTTCTTATACGCTTCACTTCTTGTCTTAAATTTTCCTTAGCTATTCGGGCTCGCGATTTACCTCCTGTAGGACTGAATTGGATACTTCCATTGGACACTAGTAACTAGTGTGATGTGTCTAATCCTTTCTTTGTCGCACACTAAATTATATCAGTCAGGAAGTCAATCGCCAGCTCGAATAACCCAGTGATGATAACGTCTCTGACTACAGCAGCACTAGGTGACGCGGGTTCAAATCTCAGAAGGGACATGAGTTCCTTCAAGGTCGCAGATACACCTTGCTGACTGGTGAGTGTCAAAAAGCTCGAAACCTAGGTCCAAGACTTCCTGCCCATTGCCTCCAATTATCTAATATCATCAAATCAATGTGCACCGTGATAGCGAGCTACCTAGAATGGCGGTCATATCGCAAAACTGACTGATAGAATTCAGTGTGCACCAAACAAAGGACTAGACACATCATACTAGTTACTAGTGTCCAATCAAAGCTTTTATTTACCTTTTGACAATGTTTCTTTTGAGAATATCATCAGTATCAATTTCGAAAAACAATCCAAGTATGTTTAGAAACAGTAATAAGACATCTCATAAGTAGACTTTATCAAATAGGAAGCTAATCAGCTTCCGTATTTAGCTTTCAAATGTGTGGCTGGCAATTTATATCGACTCACTTCTTAGTAAGTTTCTATCTTTTTTAACTATATATCTTCAAACAATGTATGCAGCTGACAGTTTCATACATGAAACCTGTACCAGGTACCTCGTTAGCAATATTTATTGACACTGATTGATTCAGTCGTCCTTCCAGTAATGTCATTGTGAGATACACTGGAATGTTCAACTTTTAACACTGTACTAGAAGCATTTCATAATACAGGAAGGTTATCAAAAGTAACTAAGAGAACTATGTACAAAAGGGATATATTATCTGTCTCATTGGAATAAATGCACTCAAATAGTATTCTTATTAGAGTAAGTGTTAAACTCTTCCAAAAGATGTCTGAACTGAATTTTTAATGTAGAACTTTGCAGAAAAGTGTAACAGCTCAAACTTCGACACCTCATAAAATCACACAAAAGTGTAAAGGAAAAGGATCCAATGGTGAAAGTACAATAAACGAGAATTTTTGGAATAAAGAATTATGAGTATTTAACAAATCTCTAATGTTCGCACAGAAAGTGTATACTTCTGCTCCACTGAGAAGGATTCTGAGACATGTTACCAATAGTCTGCAACCATTATTTTTTTTCGTATTGAGGATCCCAACCAGTCAGTCTATACCTCCCTACAACAGCTAAATACTTCATCGATTGTTGTCACTTTTTGATTTGTCTGCGCTTAATTCCTTATGCTCCACTCGAAACCTTTGCGGATAACAATCATAATGCATGCTTAAACATTTAAATCTTTAGATCCTACATCTCCGTAAAAAATGGATAAGTTTTGAAACACTCGAAGATTTTCTCTTAATTGAATTAGGTAGTAGAAATATTGTACAACTACACACATACACATAATGATTTCTGTTATTACTTCCAACAGAGCAAGAACAACAGTTTGTGCAGAATAAACTGGTACCATCATTTATTTCGTTAGCTTCTCATCCGATGACTAAAGCCCAAAGACATTATTAAGTTTATGTACGGAAACAATTTTAACATACACAACGAGTTCATTTCAAACACAAAATATCAATATATGTATACAATACTACTAATAATAATAATCACTTTATCCCAAACAATAATAGTCATACACAATGGAATGTTTTGGTGTTACGTAGTCAAATGAAAGAGAGGATGAAAACATTCAGTTACTAGGGCAAGAAAAGACTGATAACCTCTTCTTTCTGAACACATAAATCGGGTTTCAGGCGCTTGATGAAGATTGCTTCAGCCGACTTGAGGAGAATTGAACTCTTTTGCCGATTGATAATTTTGAACGCTCTTGCAGCCTCCACCTCATGATCCGTGTCAAGGAGATGTCCGGCAATGAAACTATTGAAAGCATTTGTCCCATTGAGACGTAGGCTTTTTGATAGATGTTCAGAAAATCAGCGGTGCGCCCTTCTTTCTGTTCTTCCAATGTAACTGCTCCCGCAGATTCACGTAAATTTGTATACAGAGTTGGAGTTAACATGAGGAGGGTACCTGTCGACTTTTGATTGCACCAAAGAGCATGTTGTCCGATAAATGGGAACCAACTTAGCTGCAGGATAGGCTGTAGCTAGTGACATATTCAATCTTCTATTGATTATTCCTGCAACATTTTCACCTTTAAAATCAATTTGAATGAGGATAGGCTTTTTTTCCCACTGTGATTTGTTTGGCATTAGAGCCTTCACATCTTCCGTACTTGTTAATGAACCTATGAGGAAAACTTTTGCTTTTCAACATCTCTTCAAGAATCAGAAATTCTTTCTTCTAATTTCCCTGTAGAGCATATTCTCCTAACTCTATTGAACAGAGTTTTGACTTTTTTTTCCTTCACGTTCCCCAGTGGAACATAGGGCCTCAAGCTAGTGGCTTGAAGTTTCTGTAACAGTGCTTATTTTACAGGATGGGGTTGCTAGCCTCATGCCCAACCTTTCCTCTTCACCAGCACTATTTCTGGCTCGGTGAGGTAAAGGAGTGCGTCGGTGGCCGGGGGTCGAAACCTGGACCATATGCATGGTCGGCGAGCGTCCTAACCACTATGCCACTGACGCACAAGGAGTGTGTCGGCCGGGGATCGAACCTCGGGCCATGTGCATGGTTGGGGAGCGTCCTAATCGCTGTGCCACCAACACATTCCTAACTCTATTGAACAGAGTTTTGACTAGTGCTCGTTTAAAATGTAAGCATTGTCCATTCCATGTCGGCTTTCTGTACATTGACCTCTGTAGACTACCATCTTCTAGGCGTTGCATGGCTATGTCAAAGAAATGAAACTTTCCATCATTTTTCATGTTCCATAGTAAATTCAATATTTCAAAATATTAAATATTCCCATAGTAAAATTTAGAACAGCACATTTACGCGAACAATATTGTGCTTTCGATTAGATCTCATCATCAGACTTAACTCTAATATACATAACTTTACAAATAAAAATTCAAATATAAACCAATCATGGTGTTTTGTCGATAGGATAATAAGATTGCGCATATAAATTGTGCAATCAGTCATAATAATAATAATGGTTCTGTCAATTAAAAGGATGAAAAAGTGAGGCGATCTGTGGTAACAAGAATAACGAAAAACAGCATGATTAAACAAACAAATGTTCAGGTAGACGTAATAGTCGATAATGGCTAAGAAAAACAAATGGACCAATTAAGTAATGTTAGATTGTACATGAAGTAGATAAACTATGTTTTAAAGAAGATGTGATAAAATTAAGGGATGATAAGAGAGGTGTTGAAAATATAAAAAAGGTGTGGTAGAGAAGTCGTCAGTTGGTTAGGTCTTAATAGGCAACATTGGAGGGACACTGGCTGTAAGAACTTCCTTTAAATGAATGCATAGTGTAGGTTTAATAGTTCGAATGCCTATCGCCTCATCTGTGTGCAGTAGACGAATACGAAGTCTACTGGCAAGATTCGGTGCGATGCGATAATTGGTCACCTTGGAAGCTTTCGTTTTCTCCACTACATGACCACTATCAATATTTGTATGTACCTCCAAAACTTCCTTATTTTTTCCTATACTTGATTATACTATTCATATTAGTAGTATACAATAATGATAATTTATGCTTCTGTTTATCAGCCTATTGATAACCCCTTTCTTTTCCCTTCTTCGTCTTCTTGCCTATTTCATATAGAAGTTCCAATAATCCTATACAAATTGAAGGACAATTAACTAATGAATTACAAGTAAATATAAAGATGACTGTAAATGTTTCAATATTTGGGTAAGTTGATTGATTACCTTATTGCAAGGGTTATTCAGTAAGTATACTCTGGTGAATAGTTTCCATTAGACACAAGTGTATTTTCCTTATCGTCAAAAACCTACCAAAATGTCTTACAGCTCTGACGTTTTATCATTTAGTTATGATAAAGTTAGAATTTTTGATGGTCGATTTGCTACAATTCAGTTTAATCACACACTATTCATGCTCATCATTTTAAGCTTCGTTGGTTATAAATTTTATTAGAATATATTGAGCAATCCATTCGTGTGTGGGGTAGAGGGTGGAGGTGGGGAATAGTTTGGTTTAATTTAGAGAATATGAAAATGACATCACTTCAATTGTCTTTTAATATCGATTATTTGCAATTAATAGTGTTCTCTGAGCTGGTTGGTTTAGTTGCAGAGCTTTCGTCGTCCTTCTGGACAACATCTTCAGTGCAATATTTTGCAGAGTCTTAATCAGGAGAACCAACACAGGAGATTTAGAAACACAAGTATATAGAAAATCAACGCCGACACACAGATCAAATACTCAACTATACTAGCAATAATCCAATTACTCACAAACAAAACTGTGTGCAGACATTGTTTAAAAGAGTTCAAACACACTGTAACACTCCAGAGTTGAAAAGAATGGAAGAAAATGACCTACAAACGGTCTTCAAAAAGAATGGTTATCCACAAAATTTCATCAAAAAGTGTTTCAAGTCGAATCAAAACACCAACAAGAAACCATCATCAAAGACCACAAGAAAATTCATTCTACCATACATGAGAAATATCTCTGAAATAACAGCTAGAATATTGAAACCATTTGAAATAGATATAGCACACAAGCCAGTCAAATCACTTAATTCGATATTATGCAAACCGAAAGATCCAACAGAAAAAGGAGATAAAATTAATACCATTTACAAAATAAATTGTATGAACTGCAACAGGCATTACATCGGCCAAAGTGGGCGTCCCCTTCGAATCAGAATCCAAGAACACAAATCAGCCGTGAAAAGACACGATATGTATTCTTTAGTATCAATGCATATAGACAATTATGGTCATCAATTTGATTGGGATAATGTCAAAATCTTAGACAGAGGAAACACTAAAAGTGCAGTCAGGGAATTCCTAGAAGCCTGGTACTCAAACGAAAATGCAATTAACAAACACGTTAATATAGACGAAATATACCAACTAATAAAAAGTAAATCAGGTGACCAGAAAGTTTAAAATCCAAGTCAATAGAAAATGGTCAATACAAATGTAAAGATGGTTACCAGGAAACGCAATTATATCACTCATGAAGAAATTTAAAACATTCCACTTTCTGCAAAATATTGCGCTGGAGATGTTGTCCAGAAGGACGACGAAAGCTCCGCAACTAAACCAACCAGCTCAGAGAACACTATTAATTGCAAATCATCCACCTGAGCTGCAAATCTTCTCTATTATTAATATCGATTATCTTAGTAAGGCGAAGTGTTCTTTTTCTCCTGTTTACCTTTTGCTGTAGTTGTTATACTTTAGGGTTTGATCATGAATTGAAATCAGTTATAGGACCATCAAAAATCAGGGAGTACTGAACAGCTGTTTCATCGATGACGTTGGTTGATGGCCGCGAAAGACATCACGAATTGGTAGAATTCAGAATTTATGGGCCATTGGATCGGATCCCAGTGACTGAACCGTCTACGGACTCGCCTTGTAACCAGAAGGCCCTGGGTTTGAACCTCAGTGGATGTGTATTGCTGAAGAGCCCCGAACTAGAGTGAAACAGCTGTCCAGTACGCCCAGCTGGTTTTCCAATGGTCCTCAAACCGTTGTCAGTTCATGATGAAATCTCTTGCAAACCAACACTGGAATATCAATCTGATGCTCACAAGTGACTGATCGAATGGGTAGTTACTTGGATTCTAGTGGGAAGTCGTGACCAGTGGGGTACAGTAGGTCGAGTGTGAGGATAAATACTCGCCTCGATGACATTCTCTCGTGGTCTCGCCATATCATGAATTGACAGAAATTGGAATTCATCGACCACTGGATCGGGTCCCAGTGGCTTAATGGTCTACGAGCTCGCCATATAACCAGAAGGTCCTGGGTTCGAGCTCTGGCGGTGGGTGCGCACTGGTGAAGAGCCCCGAGTTAGGAAGAAACAGCTGTCAAGTACTACTAGGTTTCCGCTTGGTTCTCTGACTGACATCAATCCGTTATCAAATCTGAAACCAATCAAATTCTTACAAACTAACTCCTCTTGTTATTACTTTATTTCTACACAGTGGAAATAGCTAAACTGGGGAATGAACACCTAAAAAATTGTGAAGATTCGCTTTACCCGTTTGAATGTCATACAATAAATGCCTGATATTGCAATACAATTGACTACTTATATATAATAGAGTAGTCTTTCAGTAAACCAGTAGATAACCAGCTCAAATTTATTAAAAATCCATAAGTTTTCCTCTGAGTAAAGTCCAACTTTAGACACCCAGAGGGCGTGAATACACCAGTGACCTTGGAATGAGCAATCGTGCTTAAAAAACGCCCTAGCCTAAAGCTTAGTCTTATTCTTTCTTCAGCCTAACCTAAAAACTAACCAGATATTTTTAGTTTAATATTATTACACTTTACTCAATACTTTCCTTTTTTAATGAATATCGTGTTATTTCCTTAGCTTAACTGCCTTAACTGCTTGAACTGAGCATTCCAAGGTCGTCGGTGCGTTCACACCTGTTAGATGTTTAAAGTTTAACTTCGCCTTCTTTTGTTCATAATGTTTCGTTTCCTACTTTAATCGATCTATCTATGTATCTGTTTTGTAAGAAACGCTAATCACAATCTGACCAAATAATTCTACACAAAAAAATGAGCATAGAGTGAAAAATAGGTATATATGAAAATTGATACATTGGGATCAATCTCAGAGAAATTGAAATATATAATTCCTTCAGGAAAATAATTATAAAATTAAAACAACGAAATTACATGAACTGTGATCAGCATTTTTTTCACTGGATAGTAATAATATGTTTGTATGGAATTATTAGTTCAAATCTTGATCACATTTCATGCAATATTGGTGAGAACAGGAGACCTAGCTCCTCTGTTGCGAAACATATTATAGAAATAGGACATAAAATTGATGTTTAAACATCTTTCAAACCTATCCATAAAACGTGTTTGGGGCGTATCCTAAAGTTTGTGGAAGCCCTAACAATTAGAAATTTTAAACACCTTTATGCATTCAAAAACAATTCGTCATCACACTAAACCTTCCTTGATAAACTTTATTTCGATACGGGTTGATGTTATTGTAACGACAGAAGACAAGGGTCAGGTGACAGATCCTTTATTGAGAAAATCAAGAGATATTTATAGATTTTTATGTATATTATTGTCAGAGGAGAAGCAACGTCTTCTGATTGGTTGTTTTCTTGCTGGAGGTTGTTCTGCACTGCTTATGACCGTTTCTTTCAGAAAGCTAAGCCATATATCTGCGAATGGTATTTGCACACGTTAAGTCTGCTATGATTGGTTGGTGAGTTCCACAAGGTTAAGCTTTGTTCTTGTTTTTCTCGTGACCCCGATTCGGGACGTAACATTGACGTACATTGCTGTCTACAATTTTGGCTTGCAGACAGCTCTCACCACACTGCTACCTGACTTATTTGGTTTAGTGATCTTAATTGTTATTTCGACCTTCAGTGTGTCCTTGTAACTTGACCTAAGTTCTATTTTCTCACCTCTTAACTCTTTATTATTTCCATATATATATTCCTATGACAAGTCCGTGTGCGATCAGATTGTTTGAAATGAGTGTTGCACAAATACATTACACACGATTCAGACAAATTACGTCTTCTTATTGCTTTATCTAAATTCATTAAGGGAACTAATTGTTTTAAATACTGTTTCTAATATCCATTCATGACTCAAAAAAAGATGATTGAACAAGAATTTTAAAGACACGATGTTCTCTTTCCTGAATAAGTTCAGACCAGTGTACCGAATGAAACAATATTATTATTATTGTTCCCTTGGGTTCCTAGTGGAACATAGGGCTTCAACTGCACGTCTCCACTTGCTTCTGTCTTCTACTGTACTTTTCACCTGCAACCATGTTAATCCATACCGTTTCAATTCCTCTTCACACGATCTCCTCCATGTCACCCTTGCACCGACGAACCACTCGCCGCTTCCTTTTCAGGTTCCACTCGAGCTATGGCCTGACACGCGATGTCACTCAACGGCCTCCTCAGCGAGTGTCCAATCCATCTACACTTTCTCCTGCATATTTGTTGGGCGATTGGTTTTTGTTTTGTTTGTTCCCATAGTTTCTTTTTGGTGATTCTTTCTGGCCATCTGATTTGAGTATGGAATGAATTTAGTTGTTGATAAAGGTCAACAACAGGCTGTTGGAAATATTCTTTGTGACCCGCCAAGTTTCTGATCCGTATAAAAGAACTGACTGACTTGACGTTTGTATTGAAAATCCGAATTTTGTTGTTGATGCAGGCTGAGTGACGAAGATTTCCAGATTGGTTTCAGGTTGATGAAACATTGAAATTGTTTATTTTAATTTCGTTGAGATTTATACAAATATCTGTTTTCCCTCGACTGGAACCTGTATGGAAAACAATGAGTTGGGCATGGATCCGATGGTGACATGGTGGAAATCGTGTGAGGAGGAGATAAGAGCCTATGGGCAATAGTAGAGCCAGCTAAAGAGCACTGCAAGGAACAGAGTAAAATGGAGGTGTGCTGCTGAAGCCCTAAACTGTACTCAGAACCTAAAGAAATAATAATAACAAATTTTAAAACTGTTGGGTAGTTGAATACAACAATGTGTATTATCCCTGTCTCTTCTCAGCTAAAATAGCGACTTGCCCTATTCAGGTGGGTAGTCACCTGGGGTTCTAGTGAGAAGTCGTGACCAGTAGGGTGCAGCAGGTCGGGCGTGAGGACAAATACTCGCCGAAGACATTGGCTAGGGGTCGCGCTATGTCGTGAATTGGCAGAAGTTAGAATTCATGGACCATTGGATCGGGTCCCAGTGGCTTAATGGTCTACGAGCTCGCTAGCCTTGTAACCAGAAGGTCCTGGGTTTGAATCCCGGTGGGTGCGTACTGCTGAAGAGTCCAAACTAGGACGAAGCAGCTGTCCAGTACTCCCAGGTTTTCCAATGGTTCTCTAACTGATGTCAGCTCATGATGAAATCCTGAAATATGTTAGTAATTCAAAACAAGTGGTTGGCTCATTTATCAAGCTATGAATTGAAGTTTTTATGGACCAGGCTATGAACCAC
The DNA here is from genome assembly GCA_944472155.2 of Trichobilharzia szidati. NCBI lineage: Eukaryota > Metazoa > Platyhelminthes > Trematoda > Strigeidida > Schistosomatidae > Trichobilharzia > Trichobilharzia szidati. Next base: position 103,844,031 of record OX235274.1, on the reverse strand, counting down.
ACACACATGTATTGTGTGATCCCTTATGGTACTAAATAGTTGTAATGAGTCTGAAGTAGGTGGGGCGGGAGTTGACACCCGAACTCATTGGCTAAAAGTCGACTGCTTCAACCAATAAGCTAGAGATATCTACAGTTCATTGGTTAATCTGATGAACTTTCGTCTCATGGATATATTGTTCAGCTCTGTATTTCTTTAGTAGAATATAATCTCCCCATTAGATTTCTCTAGTATTCACCTAACCTTTCCAAAATATTACATTTATTTTTACAGTACAGTAATGTTTGTATTTTCGCCCACTTATGAATTCTGAATCCTATGTCTGTCTGTCTGTTTTCGACATAGAACTTTGCAAATATGTGCGGCAGTTCAAGTCGCCACACTTTATGTAGCACACAAAGCAAGAGAAGAAAGTAGGAGAAATGCATAAAAGGAGAGTGATGCTCAGGAAGGCTTCGTGTGCTTTTGGAAGTGTGTGGGTGGTTGTTACTTCCCGGCTGCCCACACCGTGGAAGTTGATTGATTTTTCGGGAACCTGAAACAGAAAGTGTGTTGCGTGACCGCAGAGCCCAGAGGACAACTACTTGAGTCCGGTCACACGCGGCCTGTTTTTTTTGTTCGGTGTGTCTCAGTAGCATATTTATCACTTCTGCCCTGTGACACGACAGCAGGAAGCGCAGTCGTTGTTAATCCTGGCCCCGACCGATCCATCATGATATTTTGTGAATTTGTTTGAATCATAGGGTAGCTGCTTTTTGTCTAACCGCTATCCAAACAACCTTTCTGGCATAGTAGGACCTACAGTAACATAAGTTCCAGCCAGTATAGCTCGTTGAGTCATTGCGATATGCAAGCCCGACCACCACGTCAAGGTAGCAGCTTTCGGTCGGGTTCTGAATCCTAATGGTTGTTAGCTGTTTAAGCCTATCATATGAAGGTTATTTGAATCAAGGTTACTTGAGCCTATACATAAGGAATTGTTGTCAAGTTTTTTTTTAGCACTGTTGATCCGATACAGTAAAAACTCTCTACTCAACGATCTGTTGTATTCTTCATTGCTTCGCGTTTCAGTGGTGATTAGAGATACCGCAGCCAAATGACGTTGAACCAACCAATCAGATCGCTTAGCATCACAGATGAATACTTTTCGTAATCTTAGCTGCAAGTTTCATTATGATTGAGGGTTAGGGTTATTGTTCAGACTGAAATCTACAACGAAGGTTAGGGTTAGGATAAAACTTGCAATGATGATTATAGGCGCAGCATTCATTTGAAATGCTGAGCATTGTAGCTTTCATCATTAAGTTATAATCATCGTAAAGTCAATCATTCATCAAAATTAGTGGGTCGATTATACGGCACATCTCTTGTTTGAAATGGCGCCACCTGCTTTATCCGGTAGGTAGGTATTAAGGTGTTTCAATAAATAGGCCAAAATATACCAGCATAGTTTCATGAAAATTCAATAATATACGTTTAACTTTTGAAATTATTGCCTCCTTTAATCCATTATATTTCTCAGACATCAGTATTAAACGATATTTTTTTGATAGAAGTTCATCAAATGTAGAGCAGTTCGAGAATATAATGTCCCCAATAATAAATGGAAGGAACCTGAAAAAAAAAACCTCCTTTACCTACCTGGGAAGCATCGTTTCAACTACAGGCGGAACTGACGAGGATATCAAAGCAAGAATCGGAAAAGCAAGACAAGCTTTCACTACTCTCAAGTCTGTGTGGAGGTCAACAGCACTCAGCATCAAAAATAAGATCCAGATTTTCAACTCCAATGTGAAGTCAGTCAGTGCTACTATACGGATCAGAGACTTGGCCAGCACGTCATAAAGAGCATCTCAAACAAACTACAGACCTTCATTAACAGTTGTCTTCGCTCAATACTCAAGATCAGATGGTCGGCCAGAAAAGATCAGCAACAGAGATCTCTGGCAATGAGCGAACCAACTCAGCAGGAACCGATTGTGAAACAAATAGGCAGGAAGAAATGGAGATGGATTGGCTGGCCATACTCTGAGGAAACCATCAAGGAGTGACATCACTAGACAAGCCATTGCTCGAGTGGAACCCAACAGAATGGGAAGCGGCGAGTTGGTCGTCAGTGCAAGGGTGACTTGGAGGAGGTCATGTGAAGAGGAGATGAAAACGTGTGGGCAGACTTGGAGCCAGGTGAAAACTTAGCAGAGAACCGAACGCAATGGAGACGCACGGCTGAAGCCCTATGTTCCTCTAGGAATTGAAGGAAACAATAATAATAATAATAATATGTACGTTAGAAAAAAAATTTATTACATCAAAATTTCATTTAAAAAGCATACAAAACGTATAACTTGTCAATAAATCACCAATAGCAACAGACTACGACGCTATAATATGCAAGGATTCGCAATAAACCCACTCGAATTAGTGGGTTGTATAACTGGTAACTTACAGAGATTCTGGTTTATTTACTATAGACACTCTTATGGAAAACTGAGACTTCCTTTTGCAGAATATCAGAGATATACACCCTATATAATAATTCATTTTTTGTTTTATATATATCCAGTAACCGCTTTTCACCTAAGAGTACATGATTGGCTGGCTCAAGGTCATTTGATTGTGGTATCTATATTTTACTGTCACTCTGATTGATTAGAACGGTAGTCTCGTAAATCTACCAGTTGTGAAGATCGTTAACGCAACAGACTAGTAAACTGCCAGGTTCTATTGCCAGTCATATATCAATTTCATAATCTTTTGTTAAATATTTGAATTGGTTGGAGATTTCATCATGACTGTTTCGACAGTTTAGTTTGGGACTCTTCATCAGTTCGCAACCACCACCAGGGTTCGAACCCAGGATCTTCTGGTTACAAGGCGAGCTAGCTCGCAGACCATTAAGCCACTGGGACCCAATTCAGTGGTTCATGAATTCCATGACTTCTGCCAATTCATGACATAGCCTTCTTCGATGAGTTACTGCCTCACCTACAACCTGCTGTACCCTACAGGTCATGGCTTCCCACTAGAACCTCAGGTTGACTGACTGAATGGGGCCAGTTGCTAATGAACATCAGATCCATTTGTCAAGTATTGATTTTGTAGGGATGTCAGCTCATGATGAAATCCTCCAACCAATCAAACAACAACAACAAAGATCCCTAAAAAACCAATACTTGAAAATATTTGAATTCACCGAACACGAAGCATCATTTTCCTCATAAATTTTCATGTACCTATAAAAGCAGGATGAGGAATGCCTTTCTACATAAATTATAAATTTGAAGTAAACGATATATATATACATATATACATATGTGATTAGGTTTTTACACAGTAAATCTTTCTACTAAATAAATCACCGATAAATTAATTGGTATACACATTACATTTATCATTTGTATTAAGTAATATAAAATGAATTTATGTAAAAATGTAAAAGACGAATAAGGGAGACTGGGGGAAAAACAAATGTCGAAGTTTTTTTCTTTTTTTTTTTCTACCAATACTAACCACTAATTTCACCGTAGTTTTAATTTAGCAAAATAATGAAATTGTGAATTTTATCATTTTTTCTTCCTCCAAGTATTACGATTCGTAAATAAATTATCATAGATTATATAGATTTATGATTGAAGCTAAAGACGAACTGATTGTAGTTAGTCATACCGATAGGATTGAGGTAAGGTAACAACTTCTCTCTCCATACACTGAATGATATATTACCTAAGAAAACTAGGTTACCACTATTCATTAATCTTAATATTGTTAAACCAACTATACAAGCGGAAGTTTAAATATCACTTACTAATATTATCATCATCATCGAACAAAGCATGGAATGGCAATCAAACCTCTACCTCAACTTCCTTTATCGTCTTTGAGAAGGCCTTCACCAGACAGCGTTGACCGCGAAGTAATTTGGAAACTACTCGAGTACTACGGCGTACCCCAAATATTCATCAACCTTATTCAACAGCTGTACGACAACAGCACATGTCAAGTGATCCACAACGGAAAACTCAGCGAGGCGTTTAGAGTAAACACAGGAGTCAGACAAGGGTGCTTATTATCACCAATGATATTCCTAATTGTGGTGGACTGGATTATGCGTCATCAGACAATGAGAAACGAGAAGACAGGGATATCCTGTCCTGACCGACGTGAAGAACCTAGAAGACCTGGATTTCGCGCGTGGATGATTTATGTCTGATGTCACACAAAATCGAAGACTTACAAGCGAAAACCGACAAACTGGTCGAAGAAGCAGCAAAGACAGGACTCCGGGTGAACATAGACAAGACGGAGGTTATGAAAATAACCAACCAACAACAACAACAGCAACAACATCCAGCGCCAATCACCATCAACGGGAGGGATTTGAAAGAGGTTACTTCATTCACTTATCTAGGGAGCATTGTCTCAACTACAGGAGGAACGGATGGACGAGGATGTCAAATCGAGGAGAATCGGGAAGGCGAGAAACACATTCATCAACCTGAAACCAATCTGGAAATCTTCGTCACTCAGCCTGCATCAACAACAAAATGATTCGGATTTTCAATACAAACGTCAAGTCAGTCAGTTCTTCTATACGGATCAGAAACTTGGCGGGTCACAAAGAATATTTCCAACAGCCTGTTGCAGACCTTTATCAACAACTGTCTTCGCTCTATACTCAAGATCAGATGGCCGGAAAGAATCACCAACAAGAAACTATGGGAACAAACAAAACAAGAACCAATCGCTCAACAAATATGCAGGAGAAAGTGGAGATGGATTGGACACTCGCTGAGGAGGCCGCTGGGTGACATCGCGCGTCAGGCCAACGCTCGAGTGGAACCCGAAAGGGAAGCGGCGAGTGGTTCGTCGGTGCAAGGGTGACATGGAGGAGATCGTGTGAAGAAGAGTTGAAACAGTATGGACTAACATGGATGCAGGTGAAAAGTACAGCAGAAGACAGAAGCAAGTGGAGACGTGCAGTTGAAGCCCTATGTTCCACTAGGAACCCAAGGGAACAATAATAATATTATTATTTAAAGTTTCAAGATTTTCGTTACCAACAAACATCAATTAGAGTGATCAATGAAAACGAGGGAGCACATTGGACATCTGTTTTTATCCTAGTTTTCGAGACTCTTTCCGACAGTGCGAACACGCGACCCACTAGAGACCGAACCCGGGACTTTCAGATAACGAGACCGAGATTGTTGATCATACATACATACTTTTGTTGGAATTCAGTAACAACCTGAATTCTATTTGTTTTTTTCTAGTTTCTGGTATATCGCTGTCTTCGCCGATGCCTTCGATGGAGTCCACTATTTCAAAGTTAGGTGGATGTTCATCGAGGATATTGACCGAGAAATATACCACTCCTTATTGATCGACTGCTACCTTTTCGTAGCCAAGCGGGATAATGTTCTTTGATTCTTTTAGATAAAACATGAAATCGAACTATCTTTCTATGTATCTCGCTCAATACACATGAGCAAGTCAATTGGTAGATACACATAGAAGTGGTCAAATGCGATAGTTTATCTTTGAAGTTACAGGATTTTCATCATGAGCTGACATTAGTTAGAGAACCATTGGAAAACCTGGGAGTACTGGACAGCTGTTTCATGCTAGTTGGGGTCCCTTCACCAGTACGCACCCAACGGGATTCGACGCTGTCCTCTCAGTACTTCCTATGTATTTGCTGCCGCAAATGCAGGTGAATTGGTAAATGCATTTGGAGTTGACTTGGGCAGAATACTTATTTACTTTTGTTTGGGTTAACGAGCATACTGTGTTGGAAAGTAGAATGAGTTTTGGCGGCGGGAAATGTTCTTTTCAATGCAATTTTTTCATATGCTCAAGTGTTGATTATATTAATAATTCCATGGCTGACTTTACTCTGATGTGTGATACTTATAACTATATATATATATGCATGAGTAGCTTATAGTTCGGCGTCATCAGGAAAAGTAATGAAAGCTTACATATAGCCAGAAAAGCTGTCAATGAATAAACAAGGCACGAAGTGCTGTAATACTGAAGAGAAGAGAATAAGCTATAGGGTACATAAGACTTTATAATCATATTATAAAATGTCTGATATTATTTTTTTCTATTCCTTTACGTCCCCAGTGGAACATAGGGCTTCAAGCTAGAGCTCTGGAGTTTTGGTAGCAGTGGTGTTTACTTTTACGGGATGGGGTTAGTAGCCTCATGCCCAACCTTCCCTCTTAACCAGTGTTATTACTGGCTTAACGGGACAAAGGAGTGCGTTGGTGGCCGGGGATCGAACCCCGGACCACACACGTAGTCGGCGAGCATCCTACCGCTGTGTCACCGACGCACCTGATATTATTTACAAATGATGAACTGAATGCGAGGTTTATTATCTAATTAATGAACACTTCTCTGTCAATCCAAACAGTTGTCCAGGCTGAATTAGGTGAAACAAAGGATTCGAACCCGATTCCATTGGATAGAAAGTCGAGTAGTAGCGCCACATTACTACAGTACAAATCTGTTTAATCATCTGAGTTGTAGTTATGTAATCGTGTAACTCATTCATTCAAGGTAAATTCCAACCAGTAAACGTATGATTACAATCAGACCTATAAACCAATTATACAACATTAACACTGAAGTAATTTGATGGGAGGATGGTGACTAGCAGTGGAATCCACCAGGATGCGCATTTCGTCCAATTTGGGACTCGTCATCAACTGGATGTACCTGCATTCCCCAGTGTCTGAGTGATAGTGTCCCCCCTGAGACTCGAACCCAGTACCCGTTGTTTATTATCCTCAACATTTTGACTTCATCACATATTAAAAGCAATTTTCTTTCTAAATTCTTTTTTTTATGGTATGCAGAACAGTTGAACCTAGTACAATTTATTTCACTGGGAATGTTAGCGATGGTATCAGTTCAATGACAGCAGAGAATCAAATTGGAGATGTTAGAATTGTCGGGAAATTTACTGTACGTTTTTTGCTTTTAATAGTTATTCAGTTTGATTTTGTAAAATTTATCGGAATAGGTCATTTTTTTAAGTAAAAAAGACACTGCTCCTAGTATGATGATGATGATGAGAATTGTCATGTGTTGAATTAAGTGTTTCATCTAACCGAAAGGTAATCAGTGTTGTAAATAAATATTGATTAAAATCAATGTTTGTAGTGGAATGACGCAATAATGTTGCATACTGTGATGCACTGTAACTTCAGTTGACATTTTAGAAAGATTCACTCTGCAGGAAGTCCAAGTTGATTACTTCTCTTGAGAGAGAGAGAAAAAAGCACTCAAAAAGTATCTTAAACTGTCAACACAGATGATGTTGGAATTACAATTTAGAGCTGACGGAACTTTAAAAAGATCCATCCATAGGAAACCCACGTGGAACGGCCAACTGACAAGCTTCTACAGTCGAAAAAGAAACCTAATTAGATCCATTGCTACTCGCGTCCGACGCATCTGCAGCTCTGATACCCTGGAAGAAGAACTACACTTCCTGAAAGAAATCTTCATGCAAAACGGATATCCATCAAGATTCATTGACAGAAACATCAGACAGAAAATCCAAAAGCAAGAGACGCCATCCGTGCCAAAAAAGATACTTTATATGAACCTCAACTTCAAAGGTGATATGCTTAAGAGGAGAATTTCCACTTCTTTAAGAAGAACTTTTTTCGCAGCAATACTGAGAATAGTATTCTCCAGACGCCCGCTGATCTGCAGAAGCCAAAAGGACAAAATTTCTCATCTGCCCACTTCTATCTGCATATATCAGTTCACGTGTTGCTGTGAAGCCAGGTACATCGGTCGTTCGACGCGCATCCTGTCAAAAAGGGTCAGCTTCGCCGCAGAAAGGAAGTAGTGGCCGTATTAGGAGTGCAATAATCAAACATCTCGTCACCACTGGTCATTCCATCTCAACAAACGCCTCCTACAAAGTAATCTACAAAGTGAAGAACAACCTGCCAAAGACAATAAGTTTCCGTCTTCTTTCTGAATTGATTTCAGAATAGCTTTGATAATTGACTCTTCATAGCACAAATTACTACCATAAAGTTAGCAAATAAAAGGTTATTTTTAAAAGGCATATTGAGCTTATGTAGTTTTGAATTTTTTTTATTCTTTCACGTTTCCCAACGAATGAAAAACAAAACGATATTTTTTTGCTGATGTTTCACTATTTAATGCTGCTAATAGCTTTATCAAATTATTACCAAACCAGAATTTACAAAATCTCAGCTTATAATTAACAAATTTAATCATTGTTCCTCAGCATGGGGTAATCTCTTGTGTTTTCAAGTGAGCTACTTGGTGAAGATAACAAAAACCATGAGAAGATTGCTAGACTGGATAAGTGTGTAAAATTATAAAAGCAGCATGTATTTACATAGTGAAATTGCTTATCGCATTCATGTTGATTTTGTCATTTCATGGCGGACAGGGGTGTTGCAACCAAGTCAAATTCTGTTTTAGTTCATCATTCCTATTCAGATAATTTGGATTCCATTTGATATGAAGTGATTCTGATGATATGAGACGTTCTTTATGATTTCTGAAATGCTTTTTCTGGATGATGATTCCATATTGTCAAAGTCAATTTTGTGGCCTGATTTTATAGCGCAGCGATGATTTTTCAAGCTTTTCTAGTTCAACTGGATTTCTCGGTGGTTGAAAAGATGCTCTACGGCGTTCATTTCTTCTGATTTTGATTTCTCTCTGGCGGTGTTTGTCCGATGTATATCGTATCACATTCCAACCATTTTATTTTATAGACACAACCCGATAAAGAATCTTTAGGGATTTGGTCTTTTGTATGGACAAGGTTGCTTCTCAGTGTGTCTGATGTTGTTCTTACTGAGTACCCTTCTGATATCCTCCAACGTCTCTGGTCTATATGGAAAGACAACGGTTGAGGTCCATGTTTTCACAATACGTTTTCGACCATATTTAATGTCGGTGTTGATACTGTTATTGAAGTTCTTTGTGTAGTTATTATTCTTAAGAATTTCGGCAATATTTGATACTTTCTCTTTTTTGTCCTTCTCATCCGTCAACATCAGAGTATGCTTGTTTAAGACACCAATGGCTGGAGATAATCGGTGATATGGCTCAAAATCATTCTCAATGGCTCAGATGCATCCACTCCTTGTGACTTATAATACCCAATAAAACTATAATACTCTTCGTTATTACTATTCCTTTTGTCTCATATCCCTGTTTACTATCTCTATTTTGCATGGAGTATGACGACTTGAACTGCTTGACATCTGTGCAAAGTTCTATGTTGAAAACATACAAACAGACAGAGTCCTATGAATTATGAAATAGTCTTTTTTAAGCAGCTCAGGGGAAAGAATAAGGGTGAACAATAAAAAAGAACAGGTAAGATGCACGAGTTGAAAAACCGTAAGATATATATATATAACATCTGTAATATAGTGTTTATGCAATTATAATTCATCTATTATTGTTTTATTTTATTTTTCATGCTTTAAAGGTAAGAAATCTACGTAAGCATAGCTTGATACCAGCCTCCCGTTTAATTATTGATTGGCCTTTTGAATTCTCTGGATTTATCAATGAACCACATGGGAAATATTTACTTTATCTTCTTGAAAATCCCTATGTTATACAACATACACTATCGATTCCAGGTGAATCAATAGAGAATTCAACTAGTGTTGTTTGTGATTCTAGAGCATTAGAAAAAGTTGTCAATCCACATAAATTCAGAGTGAGTTCCTGTTGTTGTTGTCGCTGTTTTTTTGCTCTTATCTTCTCAATGAACTTCGTGTCATGAAGTGAAAATCAATAAGAATCATAGCATATAGCGGACAGCTGATTTGTTCTGACAATCACTACGCTATCTTGGATTATGTGCAGAAACTATGCTCACATGAACTGTACGCAAAATGTCAGTAACAAGGCAAGATTTAATTGATCAACTGTGAGAACGAGCTTTGATGACTACGTTGTTCCTGGTGTACTGAAACTCACCAATTAAAAGTAAAACACCAGTTGTAAATTTTTCCATCACGGAAATGGAATAGATATGAAGGTTATTCAATTAACTAATTAACCCATAATCTCTCATCTCCTCCTCGCATGATCTTCATGTCATCCTCGGACGACCCACTCGTCGTTTTCCATTCGGGTTCCACTCGAGCGAAGGCCTGCATTGCGCACCATGTCACCTAATGGTATTCCCAGCGTATGCTCATCTCCTACATATTCGAATGATAGGTTCTTGGTTGGTCTGTTCCACTGAAGAGTTTCTTGCTGCTAGTTCTTTCTGGCCGGCTGGCATTTTAATCTTCAGTATGGAACCAACGAAGGCAGATGTTAACAAAAGTCTGTAACTTGTTGAAAATCCTTTTTGTGACGCGAACACAGTGTACGTTTCTGACCCAGATAGAAGAACTGACTCACTTAGCATTTGTGTTCAAAATCCGAAGCTTGTTCTTTATGCTGCGGCGGAGTGCAGAAGATATCCAAACTGATTTCAGATTGATGAAGGTGTATCTTGCCTTTCCAATTCTCACTTTGACATCTTCATCCGTTGCGCCTGTAGTTGAAAAGATGCTTCCCAGATAAGTAAAGGAGGCATTCTCTGTTAAATCCTTCCCGTTGATGGTAATTGGTGCTAGTTGTTATTGTTGTTGATTGGCTATTGTCATCACCTCCGTCTTCTCTGTGTTCACCTGAAATCCTGTCTTCACTGTCGGCCAGTCTCTTCTGACAGTTTGTTGGTTTTCGCCTACATTCATTCGAGTTTGTGTGACATTAGACATAAGCCATCAGCGGAAGCCACATCTTTTTCTAGAGTCTTCTTATCGGTCCGACGTATTTCTGTCTTCTTAGTACCCATTCACAGTTTGACGCACAATCGACGTCCACCACAATTAAGAATATCATTGGTGATATTAGGCAGTCTATTTTGTCTTACTTCTGTATTCACTTCGAAAGCTTCTCTGAGTTTTCCGTTGTGAATCACCTGACACGTAGCATTGTCATACAGCCAGCTGTTGAATGAGTTTGAAAACGATTTGGGCACTGCACTCCATAGTATTGAAGTACTTTCCAAATTACCTCTTGGTCAACGCTGTCGGTGGAAGTTCTTTTCAAAGTCTATGGAGTTGACGTAGAGATTTGACTGGCATTCTATGCTTAGTTCGATGACGACGATGCGTAGAGTTGCAATGGGATCAGCCTTCTAGTTATATAACCAACGAATTGTACTACTCTTTATTCAGTGATTACGTAATAATGATGTATATTATACATTGAAGCATGACAGCTAAACATTCATTAAAAAAGTTGCTTATCGTTGACAGCAATGTCATATTATCTTTCACTCAGTATGTTTAATTTCATACAACTTGTTGTATTCATTTTCACTAACAGCAGAATTGAATAAAAGTGTTCATTGCAGCTAAATTTAAACTAACTTACTTCGATCTGTGCCTCAGTCAGTAGAGATCATAGGTTTCCCAACTTCACATCTATTTCATCCATTCAGAGACTTAGCGCGTCATACAGAGCATCTCAAACAAACTACAGACCTTCATTAACAGTTGTCTTCGCTCAATACTCAAGATCAGACGGCCGGCCAGCAAAGAACAGCAACAGGGATCTCTGGCAATGAGCGAACCAACACAGCAGGAACCGATTGTGAAACAAATAGGCAGGAAGAAATGGAGATGGATTGGCTGGCCATACTCTGAGGGAACCATCAAGTGACATCACTAGACAAGCCATTGCTCGAGTGGAACCCGACAGAATGGGAAGCGGCGAGTTGGTCGTCAGTGCAAGGGTGGGGTGACTTGGAGGAGGACATGTGAAGAGGAGATGAAAACATGTGGACACACTTGGAGCCAGGTGAAGACTCTAGCAGAGAACCGAACGCAATGGAGACGTGTGGCTGAAGGCCTACGTTCCTCTAGGAATTAAAGGAAACAATAATAATAATCATTCAATGTTTTGACTGTATCACTAGCCAACCTTAAGGCTATGAGTTTGATCTCTGTGGTGAGGGCTTGTGCACGCACTTGTAGAAGTATCCTAAACTATGAAGATACAACTGCCTAATGCTCCCTGGTATTCCCTACTTCTTTTCACTGATATCACTTCATGATGAATTTGAACTTGAGATGAAATTTCCCCTAGGTAAAAAGGCCTACCGTTTAAAATTGATCTTATAGTTCAGATTGATTATTTCATAATCCACAATGAAATAATTCACTAAGCTTCATATCTTCTTATATGTGATGGACGTTATTATTAATCTAATATTTTATTCAATAATACAGTTCTTTACCTGTTTACATATAAATTATGTTTTAAGTCATATTAGTAAAGGCTTAAAGGTGGATACTAACATTGAAAAGACTGTTTCCCTTACCAAATATAGCAGTCACTGTCATGTATGATTGTATGACTTATCCCGATTTTGATGTATACCTGGTATTAAGTCTGTGTAGAATAAATCACACATCTTTTAACTCTAACTACACATGATTTATGCGTAAAACTTTATACTATACTACTAAATGATTCAGATGAATAGTTGCATACCACCCACATCAACGATTAGTGCTTGCTAGTTAGTCGGATCGAAGTGATCTTAATATCGAATGACCATTTGTCTTGTTTGGCGCTGAGCTCATCAGCGGTCTACCCTGTTTAACTCAGCTTAGAGACACTCCTTCAAGCCTCATCGGTCTTTTCTTCTATACAGAACGGATGACGATATCAAAATTAGCCAGAATCGGGAAGGCAAGGTACGCCTACATCAACCTGAAACCAGTTTAGAAATCTTCTACACTGACTCAGCCAGTATAAAGGACAAGATTTGGACTTTCAACATCAATGTTAAGTCAGTCAGTTCTCCTATATGGGTCAGAAGCTTGCTTTCGGCTGCATTAAAAGGATTTTCAACAGGTTACAGACTTTTACCAACAACTGCCTCCTTCACTGGCTGGCTCCATATTGAAGATGAAATTACCGGCCAGTAAGAATTAGCGACAAGAAACTCTGCAGTGGAACAAACCAACCAAGAACCTATCGTTCAACAAATATGTAGAAGTAAATGGAGATGGGTTGGGTATACGTTAGGGAGACTGTTAGGTGAAATCACGCACCAAGCCATCTCTCGAGTGGAACCCGAATACGAAGCGATGAGTGGGTCGTCGTTGCGAGGGTGACGTGGCGGAGATGAGAGACAATGGTCAATCTTGGGACCAGTTGGAGAGAATAGCGGAAAATAGGACTAATGTGGAGATATGTTGTTGAAGCCATATTTTCCACTTGGAACCCAAAAGAATAATAATATTATTATAATACCATTTTAAACTGTAATTAATATGTCATTCACTAATTTTGACTGTTTTCTTCCAATAACTCCAGCATACTTTGTTGTATTGTGTTATTAGATTGTGGAGGTAACTGGTTGGTCCAGGGTGAAAAACACCGCTTCACTGTTAGTTTCTATCTTCATTTTTTTTCTTTTTAAAGGTATTTTCAAGATTAAGAAAATCAATTGATGGTGTACCTGTACGAACTGCTCCTGTCGACTTACCCATAGAACATCCATCTTCATATCCTCCATTATCAAATGAAATGATACTAGAACCAGTACCTGATCGTTTAACAGATTCAAAGTCTATCGATCGAAAAATGACTACAATTGTAAGTATCATAATATACTTGAGCTACAAAACTTTTAGGAATATTTTTTATAGTTCTTAATCTACTGGTTTGTTAGATTGTTAGGAAGACGTACTAACTATTAATAGTGACGGTGATGATACACTGTCCACCATTAGCGTTCTAAAATTCTTTGTAGGTTCTTTCAGCTAGCTAGTTAGTGTAGAATATTCACTTAAACAAGAAGAAAGATGTATTTACACAGAAGCCCTGTAAGTACATGAAGCAAAGATGAGAACGTGAAAAACAGTACATAACTTTGGTCCAGCACAGTATTTGTGTAAAAAGGATAAAGTTAATTGGTTGTCTGACAGTTTAACTATTAGCCAAAGTTGAAGCAGAGTAAATTTTGATTGGTGAATTTCCCCGCTAGATGTGTTTGAAACACTTTTCGCTATATATATATATATATATATTCGTTACATCTCGAGGCACTGTCCTTAGTGCCTGGTTGTGGTATTAGGTATGCATCCCCTCCTTCAACTGGCACTCCATAGTGATAAGTGCCAGGGGGTGGTTGGGATGAATCTGACGGTTCTTTTAGGGTAGCTGGATGGTATGTTTTCAGTTGGTTATAATGGGTGGTAATGACGTTGTCCTGAGGTCGCTGTAGGCTCCGCAAGGCATATATAGTTGGAGGTCAATGTTGGAAAATCTCATACGAACCTTGCCATGGGGTGTAAATCTTGGGACACGACCTGGTAGGAACTGATGGTCGATGAAGCCAGACATGATCACCGACTGAATAAGTGGGTCCACGCTTGAGCCGATCATAGATACTCTTTTGTTGCTTGCTAGAATACTGTAGGTGAGTGCTAACCAGGCGACAGGCAAACTCGAGTCGGTTGCGAAGATCTCGATTGTAAGGAATGCAGTCAGTTCTTTCGTAGAGTGACAGCGGTTGTCTGGATTTTGATTGGGAGGCAGAGTTCGTGGCCGAACAGGAACTGAGCAGGAGAAAACACCGTTGACGAGTGTACTGAGGAATGGTACGCGAGCAAGCAATCACGTAGAACGTCATCCTATGTGTTTCTGGTATGTGACGAAGAAAGGCATGAAGTATACTCCTTATTGTTCTGTTTATCTGTCCCAGCAGACCGTTTCCTTGTAAATGGTATGACGTAGTGAGAGCCTTCTGAATACCGAATGTGTTACAGATGTTGGAAATAAGGTGACTCTCAAAAGCAGCGCCTTGATCTGAGTGTAAATAGAGTGGGGCACCAAAACGAGACACCCATGTGTCAATGAATGCACGACCGATTGTCATTGCATCTTGCTGCTGCAATGGTACAGTTTCGCATCATTCGGTGAAGTAATCCACCATGACCAGGATGTATCGGTTGCCTCGTCTCGAAGCTGTAAGTGGTTCCAAGATACCTATATACATCCGGTGATTAGGGGCTTCGGTTAGCATGGGCACATGTGGCGCAATTGAGGAAGAACTCAGTAACGTCGTGATGAAGTATTGGCTACTGAAATCGCTTCATTTTCATTGACCAGCATTATCCAGTTTATTGGGTACAAGGTGAATCACCTCTTGAACCTTTACACGTGGAACTAGAAGATGTGGCGATGAAGACGGCTCCACTACAAATAATACATCATCTATCAGTCGTAGCACACCCCATTTAGTAAAGATACACCGTGTCGTGTCGGATAAATCCCGTAGTCCTCTGGTCGATGGTTGATCATTTCCATGAGGTTAACGGGTTCCTAGCCTCACACCCGACCTTCCCCTTTTACCGGGCTAAATAAGATTTAGGAGTGCGTCGGCCGGAGATTGAATACCGGACCAGGTTCGCGGTTGGCGAGCATTCTACCACTCAAAAACCGACGCACGTATACGCAGCTTGGCTGTTTAGTTATATCAGTTTCCAAGTCTCCTAACTTGTAACTCCATTTGCCACTTCACATTTACATTCAGAGCAAAATATACTTCAAAAAAACAGTGACTTTCAAAGCACCTCAATCACTTTCACTAAGCCAACAGCATCTCATGCAATATTTTCTCAAGTGAAATACTCTCCTAGTACAGAATATCCATCTATCTATCGTTTGTTTATTATCCTCTTTTAACTCACATGTCACCAAATAATGTATTGAGCACACTTTTTTTACCCTAACTTTGCACTGTCGTTACCAAAATATTTGTCATTTTGTTTCAACAGAGATAGAATCATCTCTGTTTTTGGTTGTAGGGTCTCATCATGAGCTGACATCAGTTACAGAACCATTGAAAAGCTTGTGAGTACTGGACAGCTGCTTCGCCCTAGTTTGGGACTCTTCAGCAGTACGCATTTACTGCCAGGGTTCGAACCCAGGACCTTCCGTTCAAGGCAGGCAGACCATTAAGCCATTGAGACTCGATCAAATGGCTAGCTTATGAATTCCAACTTCTGCTAATCCACGACATAGCGTGACCACTAGCCAATGTCCTCGGTGGCGAGTGTTTGTCCTCACACCCGACCTGCTTTATATCTGTATTTGCCCTTTTGTCCTTTTTGTGTTTATCCTTTAGTATTAATAATGCATAAAATTCACTCTTTAGTTTTCAAATCTAAATTATTCAAATTTAATTCTCTTTTTAGAGTTGTTATAATGGTCGACTTCGATGTGTTCCAATTGTTTGTGATTTAGGCAAATTATCGTATAAAGCTGGACCGATAACACTGGAATTTATTGCTAGACTCTGGGATAATACATTTCGTGAAGTTAGTGTTTTTTTGTCTTTTACTTCTAAAGTTTCATTCTGTTTATTGCATGCACTTAAAATTTTGTTGGCATTTCTTTTGTTTTCTTGGACTGAACTATTTTCTTTAAACTATATACTACTAAGTGATTCATTTGAGTAGTTGTATATAACCCACTTCAACCATTAGTGCTTGCTAGTCAGTCAGATCGAAGTGATCTAAACACCGGATGGCCACTTCGGCTGTTTAGGTTTGGGGTCACCACCGGTGTTGTACCCCGTTTGACTTAACTCAGAGACCTGGATCACTTCAAACCACCCGATTTCTGAGTAGTCACTTAGGCAAACTGGTAATTCCACAAATGAAATTCACAATTCGCAGATTCATTTACAGTTTACATCGTTCGAGGGGTGGAATTTCATCACAGTTTCTTCTGGAAACCTGAATTACTCAGATCACAATATGTGAGCTGCTTGATTCCATAAATGTGGTAGTCAGGAAAGCAAGCGCATATTTGCGTAAAACTGCATTCTACTGATTGCAAATTAATTTGCGAATTGCGAATCTAATTTATGAGGTATTTAATTTTAATTTTTCTAAATACTGCCATGATAGAATTCATTAGCCGTGGGTTACAAAACTTCCAGTTTACAAAGTGCAGAATAATTCCATATTAGTTTGTTTATTAGATATATCACACAGTGAAACAGTATTATTTACTGGATGACAAAGTTTCGAACAAAATTTATTGTTCATAATCATATCAATTATAATCACACGACTTCGAAACTTGATTTTTATAGTTTTCTTTGTTCTCTCCTATTTGTCGTCGTAGGGGTAGTAGAATTTTCCAGATATCAGGGTGGACAGGTGTTGAACCATTCCTATTACACGTATTTGCAGTTGATTCGATAAACAAAGCTTCTGTTATCAATCTCTCCCTATACCCTGCGACATTAGATTTTAAAACTGTCATCCTATCCCATCCTATTGTATGGTTGTGTGTAATTGCATGTAGTGAGTGGTATAGCTGAACTATTCTCCAGATTTCTTATCTTAGTGTCGAGTCAACTAATCTAGATTTTGCTAGGTTTTTATGCTCGGCTAGTCTGACTGAACCTGTTCTACTACTTTGACCTATGTATTTGACCTGACAATCATTGTAGGCAGGGTATTAGATAAACTAAATTGTTTTGTTAAACTCGCTCCACTGGCAGGATCCTTTAACCGACAAAGCTTGTTTCTAATTGAGTTTGTAGGTGGTTTGAATGCTAGCCACTTTTATTCCTGCCTTGTTAAGAATTCTGTGTAAGGTTTCCGAGGTTCCTTCTTTGTATGGAATTACTACTGATGATTTAGATTCCTTATTGTTGGTGTTGTCATTATCTTGCGCATGTTTGACATGCATGTTGTCATTAATATTACCATTATTATTATCACTACTATCATTATTTATTTTATTTTTACATTTCCCTACATACTTTCTGACTAATTTATCAGGGTAATTATTAAGTTTCAAAGCTTCTCTTATATGCCTTACTTCCTGTCTTAGATTTTCCTTGGTACTACTTAGTTTTTGTGCTCTATTACTTAAACATTCCACCAATCCTTTTTTTTACTGACATAGGATGGGATGATCGGAAGTCAAAATATCTGTTTGAGTGTGTGGGTTTCCTGTAAACACTGGTGTTTAATTTCCCATGGAAAGTTAAACGACAAATAGGAGAGAACAAAGAAAACTATAAAACTCAAGTTTCGAAGTCATGTGATTATAATTGATCACATGATTATGAACAATAAATTTTGTTCGAAACGTCATCCAGTAACTAATAATACTGTTTCACTGTGTGATATATCTAATAAACAAACTAATATGGAATTACTTACTACCACAGTGCCCAAGTTTTACGCATATGTGAAAATGCAGAATATTCTTACAGTAAATTAAGTAGCCTAATGAGTTCTAAACTCTCTGGCATTTTAATGGGTTACAATGCCTCATGAGTTCTAATATTACTTTCTACTACATATTATTGAGGTGCGTCGGTGGCATAGCGGTTAGGACGCTCGCTGACCATGCACATGGTCCGGGGTTCGATACCCAACCGACGCACTCCTTTACCTCACTAAGCCAGAAATAATGCTGGTGAAGAGGAAGGGTTGGGCATGAGGCTAGCAATCCCATCCTGTGAAATAAACACTGCTACAGAAACTTTAAACCACTAGCTTGAAGCCCTATGTTCCATTGGGGAACGTGAAGGAAAAAAATATATTATTAAGGAATAATCTATGATAGTACCAAGATATCTATGCAAAGTATTGACATGTCAGCTTGAATTAATCAACTCAGTTATTTTAATCTCGTAAACAGTACTCTACTAAATAAATATAAACATTGAATAGTCATATTTTTGTTTTACTGGGTATAAAACACAAGATTTTACTTCATTTGAATTCTACCTCACATAAAAAGTTTTCGTGTCAAATTTCTGTAAACTGTTGAACACTCACCAATAGTTTGCGTGATTAATGATGTAAATGAGCACTGTTCACTTATCTATCTGTTCATCATTACACTGGATGCTCAGCCAAGACTTCTTATATCAATACCATTAGAAGTGAATATGAAGAGGGCGGGAAGTCTAGTTTTGATTTTTATTTCAATTACTTCTGAATTTTAGAGAATGATTGAAACTATAAAATTAGTGGTTGAAGGCAGGGCTGTCGCCATTGACGATGCTAAGGTTACCAGTCTAATATTTTGCCAACTAATTTTCAAACGCAAGTTACCAACCAGGATTTTACTATTATTTTTATTATTTTATTACTTTACGTTCAACACCAATGTGAAATCGGTTCTTCTAGCCGTTCAGAATCTTGGCGTGTCACGAAAAGGATTTCCAACAGGTTGCAGGCTTTCATCAACAGCTGCCCACTTCGCTGGCTGGCTCCATACTGAAGATAAAATGGCCAGAAAGAATTAGCAACAAGAAACTATGGGAACAAACCAACTAAGAGCCGATCACTCAACAAATATGTAGGAGAAAGTGGAGATGGATCGGACATACATTGAGAAGACCGCCGAATGACATCGCACGCCAGGCCTTCGAGTGGAATCCAAACGGGAAGCGACAAGTGGGTCGTCAATGCAAGGGTGACATGGAGGAGATCGTGTGAGAAAGAGATGAAAAAGTTTGGTCAATCGTGGACCTAGCTGAAAAGAGGATGGCGGAAAACAGAAAAAAGTGGAGATATGCTGTTGAAGCCCTATGTTCCACTCGGAACGCAAGGGAATAGTAATAAGGATTACTTTACGTTCCTAGTGGAACATAGGGCTTCAAGCTTTATCTTTGAAGTTTCAAAAGCAGTGGTGTCACTTTTGTGGGGTGGAGTTTCTAACCTCACGTCCAGTCTTCCTTCTTTACCGCGTTTAGCGAGCTGTAGGAGCACGTCGGCCAGGATTTGAACCCCGGACCACTTGAGGTATCGCTACGTAGCGAAATTATGCATACCTTATCTTCATTTCACCATTTGCACAGATGTTTCGTGTTGTGCATGCCACTTCTGGCCTTCCTTTGTGTTTCTTTGTATTCCTTTCACGTCTCCGATGCATGTTCGCAACTCTGTATCATTTGCTTTCTCTAACATTAAATCTATCTCCCTGCTATTTGATGTTATTTTAATGCCAATGAACGTCTCTCTATATACTACTGATAAATGTCGTCAGTAGCACACGCTACATTGGTTCATTAAAACAAAAGGAATATAAAGTAGTTTTTCTCTCTTTCGCCACATTTTCTAATGTATTTTCAACACAAGCCTGCCTGGTATACAGACTTTACAAATCGTAACAACTTGGATAAATTTTTAAAGTTGTAAAAACAGTCAGATTGTGAACTGTGAATATATTGATATAGATTCTTTTCCTACTATCACCTGTGGTAAAAACAAATGTGCTGGTGAATTGTACTACAAAGTGTAGTTTTTACAAACCAACTTTTATTATCTACTGATATCACAACTTGGGTGGTTGAATTATTCAATTGATATCAA
The DNA here is from genome assembly GCA_944472155.2 of Trichobilharzia szidati. NCBI lineage: Eukaryota > Metazoa > Platyhelminthes > Trematoda > Strigeidida > Schistosomatidae > Trichobilharzia > Trichobilharzia szidati. The sequence goes on along the minus strand of OX235274.1, from coordinate 103,823,575 downwards.
TAGTGGACATTGAACTATTTTCGTCATAATTGAATTCCTTACAAGATCAGTAACCAGTGAGGAGGTATTTTCATGATGCATGATACACCAGGTGTAATAACAGAAATTCTAGATGCGTCGAAAAAAAGTTGGGAAAACTTTTTTAAAACAGTTGAACGTAACATCTGGTGTGATAGCAGCATTTCTCTCTAGACCCATAATACAAAATCAGCTACTTTGGGTAAATTCAAGTCGTAATTGACCACCGCCTCTATTCTACCTATACAAGTATACTGAAACGAAAGCTCGCGGCAAGTTTGATTTGCCTTCAATGACTTAGAACAAAATCAGGTTTAATTTAAAATCACTGATTTATTTCAACAAATTTGAGAAAATATTTATGTAACCAAAATGTATATTAATCAAATTTCGTGACATTATCTGAAAATGACCAGAATGAATCTGGTTACATCTATCTATCACGGATGGTTGTCATTGATAAGCCAACTGATGAGCAATGCCTTCTTACTTTAAATATTATTTATTTTAACTTATTCTGTTTCAATTGAGATCTAATTCATTTAAAAGTATGATGACCGACCCTGCAGTTAAAATTCACTAAGCAACTCAGCAATTACATTTTAAGCTTAATCATGAACTACCGTCGGTTACAGGTTACGATTGAAAACCATGGAGAACACTGGACGACTGCTTAGCTCTAGTTTGGGACTGTTCAGCAGCATGCATCTATGACCCCACCGGGGGTCGAACTCGGAACACTCAGTTTACAAAGCGAGCTAGTCGATCATCCAACCACTGCCGATGACATCGGCAGACGGTGGCGCTACATGTCTCAAATTAGCAGGCGTTGTCACTCATGGACTGACTATTGGTTTCCGTCCCAGCTGTCCTCATTATCTGAAGGTCCTGGATCCGATCCTTGGCGCGCGAGTCCTAAATTAGGACGAAATAGTTGTTGTTTAGTACTCTCTGGTTTTCAGTGGTTCCCTAACTGAATTCAATTCGGGATCAAACTTCAAACAAACACTTCAAAATATTACATCGTAGTTTTTTTTCCAAGAGTGTTTTACAATGCTAATTTTTTGGTGATACACCTCAGTTATCTAAGTGCGACTAGAAAGAACAGGATTTGAAGCATGTGATTCACACCTTTCCATATTAAGTGAAATAATAATTGAAAAAAGAAACAGAAGTCAGACTGTAACAACAGAAGACAAGGGCCAGGCAACAGATCGTTTATTAGGAAAAATCAACATATATTTATAGATTTTAATGTACATTATTGTAGAGAACTGTTATTAGAAAATGCAGTCTTTTGATTGGTCGTTTCTCACAGAAATTTAACCTTGCATCTCTTTGTGGCTGTGTCAGATCATCCATATGCTAACTGTATCCGCCTACGCAAAGCCTTTGTTCTCATTTTCTCACCATCAATATTGGGGACATAAACATTGACGTCAATTACTATCTACCAACTTTGGCTAGCAGCCAGCTCTCACCACAAGTCTTCTAAATCGATGGGTAAAGCCTCAGAAATAAAAAATGAAGCGTATACGTAATGATTTTGGTAGACCATTTTTAGTCTCATAGGTGATTCTAAAAAAAGTGGTTGAAATTCATTTATAGAACTTCTTATAGCTCCAATCTAACCTCCTTGTACCCACGCAGGGTAGTATTCTTGCACTATTTTGAAAAAAAACTTGAGTGGAATTCTCTGTAAACTTCTCAGTCCTTAAAATAAAAGTTCAAATATCATAAAACTTTGTGTAACTTACTGTAAAGTGGGTAATTCTTACCTTCCTTATTTTGTCTCTTTTCTTATTCTTACTCCAGGAATTTCGTAAAGTTTTCTTAACAAAACTTCATATTACTGCAACATGGAGAGCTGATGTAAAGTATGGTATAGATCTTGGTGATTCAGATCACGCTCAAGATACGGTAAGCATTATCTATGTATGCATTCAAGATTATTAGCGTCGGTGGCATAGCGGTTAGGACGCTCGGCGACCATACACATGGTCTGGGATTCGATCCCCAACCACAGACGCACTCCTTTACCTCGCTAAGCCAGAAATAATGCTGGTGAAGAGGAAAGGTTGGGCATGAAGCTAGCAACCCCATCCTGTAAAAATTAAAAGCACTGCTACAGAAACTTCAAGGCACTAGCTTGGAGCCCTATGTTCCACTTGGGAACGTGAAGGAAAAAGAAAATTCAAGATTATTGGGACAAAGTAAACTATTCTGTTTCAATCACTTATATATTACTTCTAAAAATCCACAAGTTCACAAAATATCTGAAATCTAAACTGAACTATCACAGAAATAACCATAAGTACAACGATGAAACTAGCTTCACGGAATATACCCACCCAGACATGAATATAAGAACCAAATAGTTCAACAAAGAGTCTCTCTGTCGGCGGCGAATTCGGTCGCTTAGCTGTACAATCGCATTTATATATAATTATTTTGTGATAGAATTCAGTCTGCAGCGAAGATAGGACTAAACACATTATAGGAGGTCAATCGCGAGCCTGAATAGCTCAGTGGTAACGTCTCTGACTGCAGAGTTCACTGGGTGACGCGGCTTAGAATCTCAGAAGGGACATGAGTTCCTTCAAGGTTGCAGATACGCCTTGTTGACTGGTGAGTGCCAACTAGCACGAAACCTAGGTCCAAGACTTCCTGTGGCCGATTGCCTCCAACCATCTAATACCAACATTAGTTAGGGTTATTGTTTACGTCATCAAAAGGCTTCTAAAATGTGATGAATAATCAAAACTGATAAGTACTCACAAAGGTTGCGTAATATGAAATAGGATGTTAATGCAAACACGTGTCCAAAACACATTAAGTAATAGGTAGAAAGAGTAAATGAACGGTTGGTTAAGAAGAAGACGTTACTAAGATGTTTTACAAAAATTCAAAAAAAGAAAAAATTACATTAATAACAAAGTAGTAGAACTTGTCGGTGCATAGCATTGTATAACTGACACTTTCCTTCCTTTGGAGTTGAATCTGGTGGTCATTCTCCTGGGCGAAATCGCCTCCCATTGCATCAGGGCCTTCGTTGCCGTTGGTGACATCATGATAGCCACGCCCTCGGCAATGAGGAAACAGGCATAAAATGGACTCACACAAAAAAGGACTTGGAGGATCTGGACTTCGCCGATGATATATGTCTGATTTCCCACAAACTGGAAGATATGCAAGCGAAAAGCAACAAGTTGGTAGAAGAAGCATCCAGAGAAGACAGGACTTTAGGTGAACATAGAGAAAATAGAGGTGATGAAGATTCCTGGGCAACACCACCAACAGCAACAACAACAACAGACAACGATCAGCATAAATGGGAGGAACCTGAAAGAAACAACCTCCTTCACCTACCTAACTGGGAAGCATCGTTTCAATTACAGGCCAACGGAACTGACGAGGATATCAAAGCAGCGAGGATCGGAAAAGCAAGACAAGCTTTCACTACTCTCAAGTCTGTGTGGAGGTCAACAGCCCTCAGCATCAAAACGAAGATAAGATCCGGATTTTCAACTCCAATGTGAAGTCAGTCAGTGCTACTCAATATACGGATCAGAGACTTGCACTGCGCGTCATAAAGAGCATCTCAAACAAACTACACACCTTCATCAACAGCTGTCTTCTCTCAGTACTACTCAAGATCAGATGGCCGGCCAGAGTTGATCAGCAACAGGGATCTCTGGCAATGAGCGAACCAACCAGGAACCGATTGTGAGACAAATAGGCAGGAAGAAATGGAGATGGATTGGCTGGCCACATTCTGAGGAAACCATCAATTAACATCACTAGACAAGCCATTGCTCGAGTGGAACCCGACAGAATTGGAAGCGGCGAGTTGGTCGTCAGTGTGAGGGTGACTTGGAGGAGGTCACGTGAAGAGGAGATGAAAGCATGTGGGCAGACTTGGATCTAGGTGAAGACTCTAGCAGAGAACCGAACGCAATGGAGACGTGTGGCTGAAGCCCTATGTTCCTCTAGGAATTAAAGGAAACAATAATAAATAATAAGAAGAACAGTAGAACTTGGAATTATACCCAAGGTTGAAGGAGGGGATGATGAAGTTTCTTCTGTGTACGTAAATCATAGTTTTCCATCCGAATCGCTAAGGCCTCGACAATGCAAACTATACGAAAGCTTACCGTTGTCGGGAGGCTTCTTTTTTCACTTTGTAGATGACTTTGAATGAATTCTCTTTACCTAGTGAGTGACCAGTCTTGACTATGCGTCGAATTATAGCACTCCTTATTGATCCACTGTTACCTTTTTGTGACCAAGCAGGATAATGATCTTTGAATCGAACGACCTATATATCTCCCTCGCTACACATGAGCAAGTCGATTGGTAGATACACATAGAAGTGGTTAAATGCGATAGTTTACCTTTACAACTGGCTTCCATTCACGAGTTATTCACTTCATATTGTCATACTTAGAAGAACATTATTTAAAAAACATATGACAATCTAACTGCGCTAAATATCCGGAGATCATTACTGTATTTACTGCTTTGTGAATCCGTAATTGTAACTTGAATAAGTTCTATATTAATTTCTCAAATGAGACGTTAAACAACTGCATCTTTCCTTGATATTATGAAAAAAAATCTTTTTGATAACGTTTAATAATTCAATGAATTCATGCCATTTAAGTGCAAATACCAATACTACTTATGATACGAAATCACCAAACTCACTTATCATATTGATAATTTTATGAAAGCAGTGACATCTTCACTCCGACAATTATTGATTACCTTCAGTTTGATATATATATTATCATGCTTCTTAGATGTACGACCTTCACATGGAAACTCGCCAACCTATCAGTCATTTTTTATCACTTTCTTAAAACGCGAACAACTACTTTAAACTGTCACAATAACTAACTTTGTAAAATAATATTGTAATAGTGCAAGCTCATAAAAAAGATGCGCCATAGAAAATCCTGTTGTTTTTGCAACGGTTGGTATACTCCCTCAAACTCCGAGACCTAAGCAGGGAGCTGTCTTAGGTAGCCAAACCCGGAGCCCTTCACTTGAAGTTTGATCCACAAGGCAGCAGGAGCATCGTCAGGAGCTACATCCCCATAACTTCCGTTGACCACAAGACGTTCTTCACATGACATTCGGTTCTTTCGGATTCTAAAGCCCATCTACACCATAAGTTTAGAATGAGGATTTTTCAACTCTCCTAAGTAGACGACTTGCATGTCCACCCGTGTGGTCGTTTCTATTTGCCCTTTCACTTTTGTGCTGTGGCGTGAAGACAATGAGCTTTGAACGCGTGGCCAAAGACCAAATTCTATCCACCGACTTTTGGCAGTATCAGTTCGTTTAGACGGGGGGGGGGTGAATGTCAGAACCAATAATTCATTTCTCTGTTCACGTGTCTATACCCAAGGAATTATTTTCTCATCTTATTCACATGTATTTCTCAAGAAAATATAATGAAACTTATTGACCTATCATTTTCAAATGGTTCATTTATCAAACATAAAATATCAAGTGTAATTGTCAGATAAATTTTGTACAAATTTCTCAGTATTATTGGTAATTAATCACATTATTGACCAAAATCGATATTGAGCAACAGTATTATTATCCATCTCATGCTTATCACATCCTACTTCACACTGATTATTAACTTTCATGTAAATGTATCCAGTTGAAATTCGGCTATCAGAAATTCGATCCATTTACTAGATGACTGAGATTCAGCCAATGGGCCTTGGGTTCGAGTCCTGCTCTACCTAATTCAGCTTGGGCAATATCACCACTCCTCAAACAATATAAATGTGGGTCAAAGGCTAGTGTATATAAGAAGTCTGTTCCAGGTAACTAAGCTATAACAACAAAAAATAATTACTTATGCCTGTTGCACGAGAGATGTCTCTCTTGACCCAATTGGTCTACTGGAGGTCGCTTTGGCATTCGGAACAGAAGGCTGCCAGATTTGAGTCTCAGTGGGAACATCGTCATTCATTGGGAATACAGTTACATCCAACTGACTGGTGGTAGTAAATAGGAAGAAATGCACATCTTGGATTCCACTGTTAATCAGGCCATCAACCAAAATAACTGAAAACGTGTATATAATCAACCTAAAGTAACGTCACTTTGTTTTCTACGTTAATGGAGGTTCCGGTGACACATAGTCAGACTGAAATATTCACCTTCACTCTAGTTTTCTAAGACCCGACAAATAATATTCAAACTCAAAGCCTTTTGGTATAACCTCTCTGTTGCTGTTGTTGTTTTTTTGACAAACGATAATATACAACGGAAATAGGATACCGACACCTATAGATAGTGAAATATTTAATAGTAATGATAACAATACTCTTAGTTTATTATTATCCCCTTGGATTCCAAGTGGAATTTTCTGCTTCAACAACCCATCTCCACTTTGTCATATTTTCTGCTGTCCCCTTAAGTTGACCCCCCCCCCTTGTTGCCCATAATCTACCAACTCCTCCCCCCCCCCACACGATCTCCTCCATGTCAATCTAGGACCCACGACTAACTCCTCGTTTCTCATTCAGGTTCCACACGAACGATACCCTATATTGCGTGCGATTTTATTCCACCATCTCCTAATAGTTTTCCCGATCCATCTGCATTTTTTTCTGCATATTTGTTGAGCAATCAGCTCTCGGTTGGTTTGTTCCCAGCCAGAGTTTCTTGTTGCTAGTTCTTTCTGACCGGTCGGCCGGCCATTTCATCTTCAATATAGAACCAGCGAGGGCAGATGTTTAATAAAAGCCTGTAACCTGTTGGAAATGCTTTTCGTGAAGCGAGTGCAGTGGAAGTCTCTGATGCACATAGAAGAACTGACTGACTTCACATTTCTGTTGAACAGAATCCGAATCTTGTTGTTTATGCTTCTGAGTGAAGAAGATTTCCAAACTGGTTTCAGATTGATGAAGGTGTATTTTGTCTTTCCAATCCTGGCTCGTTCTGAGATCTTCATCTGTTCCGACTGTGGTTGAAACGACGCTTCCTAGATAAGTGAAGGAAGTAACCTCAGTCAACCTCCTTCTTCCGTTGATAGTGATTGGTGCTCGTTGTTGTTGCTGTCGCTGTTGGTGTTGGTTGGTTATCGTCATCACCTCTGTCTTCTCTGTGTTGACCTGGAGGCCTGTCTTCTCTGCCCGTCTTGCGTATATGACATTGAATATAAATCATCCACACGTGAAATCCACAGCTTCTACAGTCTTCTTATCTGTCACTCCAGAGTATTCCTGTCTTCTACTCTCTTTCTCTCCACTCACAGTGTGATGAATAATCCAGTCCACCACAATTAAGAATATCATTGGTGATAATAGGCAGTCTTGTCTTACTCCTGTAGTCACTTCAAAAGCTTCTCTGAGTTTTCTGTTTTGGACCACCCGGTCGGTCAGTCTTCGACACAGAACTTTGCACACATGTGCGGCAGTTCAAGTCGCCACACTCCCTCTTTGTAGCACACAAAGCAAGAGAAGAAAGGAGGAGAAATGCATAATATAGACCGTAAACAGAGGTGTGAGGCAAAGGAATAGAAATAACGAAGAACAAAACAGTTTCATTGGGTATGATAAGTCACAAGGAGTGGATGCATATGCACTAGCCATTGAGAACGATTTTGAGCCATGTCACCAATTGTTTCCGACCATTGGTTTTTACCGTCCCGAGGACCCCAACCAGGAAATCTACACCTTCCTACGTGACTTAGACTAACTGTTGTAGATTTCATTGACTGATGCCATGTTTTCGTTTGACCACCACTATCTCTTTTCCAGCCTGACCGTATATCAGCTAACATTGCCTGTTGTCGAGGAATACGATGACTAGGCATACGTAACACATGTCCTAACCATCTCAGTCGATGTAATTTCACAGTCTCGTCGATTGATTTCCATTCTAACAACCTACCTAGCACTCGACGCCTAACCTCAATATTGCTCACCTTATTATACCACTTCACACGGGAGATAGAACGCAGGCACCTATGATCAAAGACAGCTAATCTTTACATGTCTTCCACTCTCAATGGCCAGGTCTCACAGCCATAAAGGAGGACGAAGCGGACTGATGAGCAGTACACACGCCCTTTGGTCGATAGTCGGATATCACGTCTACGCCAGAGACGGTGTAAACTGGCATATGCGGAACTAGCCCTCTGTATTCGTACTGAGATTTCGTCAGAGATCAACCCGTTGGCACTGGCTGATGGTACTTCCCAAATAAGTGAATTGGTCAACGTGCTCTAACACTTCACCTGACACGTGGCATTGTCATAAAACTGTTGAATGAGGTTAATAAAGACTTGATTTATAGTTTTCTGTACAAAGAGTGTGAATGCAGACGATAGAATGAAAATTAAGTTTATCTCCACTATAAATATTATCTTAGAGACATCAGAAAACACCACAAAGATTAGATGAAATAGCTCAATTCAAAAGAGAAATCAATGAATTCAGAAGGTTATTGGTAAGGCGATAAAAGTAGATATGTCAGCATGCATTTCAATATTTTGCATTGTTTATTCAGAATGAAATGCCTTATGAGAAATTAAATCTCTGAATGCCTATAATCATCTTTTGTTTTGCTGTTTTTGCTTAAGATTAGTCTTGCATGTCAATTTGTTCATATGGCATGTTATGAAGTCTGATAAGAGAATGAAGTGGATTGAAATTTCCTTTTTTACAACAATAATATTATGAAAAGAACTATTCATCATTAGAAGAACTCCAAAACACTAATGATCTAATTAATATTCATCTTCCCGACAAACACAACATCTGAGTAAAGTCTTTTACTCAGTAATCATTGGCTTTAGGATAGATATCCTAGAGATTTAATAAGAAATTATCCCCGGTGGGGTCTCGGCCATGTTTAGTAAGTGCTCATACTCACAGGTAACATTGGCCAGCCTTGGTACCATATCGCAAACTGACAGAAATGGAACTTTTTGACCCATTACAATCCAACTTAGTAGATTGGTATTAAGTGTACTTGACTCGTAATCTGAATGTCACGCGTACGATTCCTGATAACATCTCATGGGTATGCAATGCAGAAGACTCTCAAACGCCATTACCTATGCTATTCTTCCTGGTTTACAATGTCCCACTAACTGATTTGTATTTGTAATGGAATCTACAGGGAAATTAATCAGACCCTTACAAAGCCAATATCAGAATTACTACTGTATTTGGAAGTGATATTGCTAATTGTTTTTGTTTTTTTTACTGAAAATTAACCATAATTGTGTATAAATTCCCGAATGAAACAGTCAGCATAGAAGTACAATATAAAACAACCTAAATTTTACAGACTAAATGAAAATGTGAAAAGGTTAAACAATCTGTGAAGTTTATGTTAATAGTTGGGAAGATTGAAAATCTGTTCAATAACTCCTATAACCATTGCATCTTTAATTTTATGATTTCAGTAATTTCCAAATTCCCCTTTTACGCATTTAGAAAAACAAGACAACATATTGAGCGAAGAAATATGCATTCCTTTTCAATTAGTTCCTCAACATCGGCTGGCTCTACACTAATATATAGTTTTCTGTATTAAAATTTTTACCAATCAAGTTGTGTTATTTTAGTTAATCAGTTTTAGGTATAGGAAGTGTGTGAAATTAAGAGGTTAAAAGTCATCAAACCAGTTAACTAATAGATGTTAGTAACAAGATATCTAAGTTTTGAAGGAGCGGTGAAAATTAATTACGGGATTCAAGGTAAGTTAATTCATAGGAATTAGAAACAAGGTATTACACAATCAAAAAATTTGTAAAATAATGATGACTCAGAAGAATTGCGTAGAATACAAACAACTTAATAGAATTAGCTAGAATTTTAAGAGATAACAAATTCAAAAGATAGTTACAAGGGGAGAGGAAAAATCGTTTTCAAAAACTTAATACATATTATATGTAGTTGGCCATGGCAAAGAAACGGGCTGTACAAATATCTCTTGAACACACAAATTTGGCTTTTTCAAATGAATTCCGATTGCCTCTGCTGAATGTGTGTGAAAGTCGTACTCGTAGACCATGGGTGAGAGGTTGGTGATATCCGATAAATAACTTTAAAAGCTTTGTTAGAGTGAGTCGACTTGATGTCTAGTCAGTATCGACGAGATGCACTACTAGTATTGAGCTGTAAATAGCTTTATTCGGACCCTTGCCAAACCAAGATGGGAGGTGTTCAGAAATTCAACGATGAACCTGCTTTATCCTACGCCCAATGTAACTAGCTCCACACGGGAAGTTAAACTGGTAAATACACATGGAAGAGGCGATTCAGGGCAGTTTGTTTTTATTTCTTCAACCAAGTATTGGTTGGCTAGTGAATATACAGCATAACTTAGTTGCGTTGAAAGTCCTTATGAAGGTTTTTCTCAGACGTTATGATAAGATTTAAAATATATATATATATCAGCAACAGGGATCTCTGGGAGCGAACCAACAACAAGAACCAATTGTGAAAGAAATAGGCAGGAAGAAATGGAGGTGGATTGGCCATACTCTGAGGAAATCATCAAGTGACATCACTAGACAAGCCGTTGCTCGAATGGAACCCGAAAGGGAAGCGGCGAGTTGGTCGTCAGTGTGAGGGTGACATGCAGGAGGTCATGTGAAGAGGAGATGAAAGCATGTGGGCAGACGTGGAGCCAGGTGGAAACGTTAGCAGAGAACCGAACGCAATGGGGACGTACGACTGAAGCCCTATGTTCCTCTAGGAATTAAAGGAAACAATTATATATATATATATATATATATATATATATATGTATATATATATATGGTTTAACATTGTATGAACATAAAGTACAGCGAAGTCGATGAGTAGAACAGCTAATAACCTTATGACAGTTTAAACATCAGATGTTATAACGGCTAGATGCTAAATATCTTTACCTTTTGTAACTCTTTACTTTCTCATCTTAAACAAAACATTAACAAGGGCAAGATAAACTCACATCTGGGGGCTTGTAATCAAGACCATCCGACTACCTTATCATATTGACTATTCTTTAAACATTCAAGTTATCGAAAATATGTGTAATTTTTAAATGAATAATTCAAGACTTTAGAATTTACTGAAAGACACTGGATATGACCATTCGTCATATATAACTTGTTCAAGTAATCTGATTAACTTAGGTCCTCCATTGTCTTTTAATCTGTATTTCAAGATATTCTGCTATTCATAAAATCGTTCACTTGAGACTAATTATTTCACTATGTATTTTGATCTAGTTAACATCAGTTTGATCACTGGTGAAACACTCGCCAACCACAAACATGGTCCGGAATTCAAATCCCACCGCCGACGCACTCCTAAACCTCGCTTAGTCGGTAGAATGCCAAATAAATAGGGAAGGTTGGGAGTGAAGCTAGCAGCTCCCACCCTGTGAAAAATAAACACCACTGCTACTGAAACTTGAAGTCCATGTCCCACTCGGAACTTAAAGGAATACAAAAGAAACGTAAAGTAGATGTACTCCGCTGTTCGTTGAAACTAAGTAGAAGATGTGTAGTTGAAGTGGATGTCTTTTGAAGCTGTTACATTCTTTGAGATGGTTTAATTACTTTTCATTTTACTAAAACTTCACAATTAAAGCCTACAACTCAAGAAATGTAATATCACCTCTCTGTCTCTCTCCTATTGTCAAATAATTATTACTAGCACTATTAGAAGCTTCAAGGAGAGCAATATTTGTTCTAGCTTTTAAGATTATGAAAAAGAGTGTTGAATGAGTGTGTACTTATTGTATGTGTATATACGTGTCCTCATTTATATGCTGCATGAAATGAAGTATACATTTTACAGGCATCGCTGGTAAGTGTAGCTAACTTGAGAAATAAGTACTTCGTGTATGTCTGTCTGTTTTCGACATAGAACTTTGCACAGATGTGCGGCAGTTCAAGTCGCCACACTCCCTCTTTGTAGCACACACAGCAAGAGAAGAAAGTAGAAGAAATGCATAATATAGACAGTAAACAGAGGTGTGAGACAAAGGACTACTAATAACGAAGAACAAAACAGTTTCATTGGAAATCATAAGTCACAAGGAGTGGATGCATCTGCGCCAACCATTGAGAACAATTTTGAGCCATGTCACCAAATGTTTCCAACCATTGGTTTTTACCGTCCCGAAGACCCCAACCAGTCAGGAATTCTACATCTTCCTACGTGGCCTGGACTAACTGTTGTGGATTTCATTGACTGGTGAAGCCATGTTTTGGTTTGACCGCCGCTAGCTCTTTTCCAGCCTGACCCTATATCAGGTAACATTGCCCGTCAAGGAAGGGGATGACTAGGCATATGTAACACATGTCCTAACCATCTCAGTCGATGTAATTTCATAGCTTCGTCGATTGACTTCCCCTCCTTACCTAGCACTCGACCGGTACCTAACCTCAATATTGCTCACTTTATTATACCACTTCATACGGGAGATGAATATAATGAACGTGTATAGAATGAATGAAGGTCATACAATCAATGCAGAGTATGTGTTAATGCTATACAAGTGATTTAACTTGAAAATAATCAAATCCCTGTAAACCAACACTCACTCACTTCAGGAAGAAGTTGCCTAGAATTCCTAGTGAGAAATTCTAACCAGTGGCGTTCCACCAAGTTGGATGATGAAAACAAATATTCGCTGACGACATATTACTTAGCGATGGCACTATATATCGCAAATTAACGAAAGTTAGACATTTCATCGGCCAATCATTGAACCCCATACCACTGACTAAATAAATAGTCTATGAGGTCGCCTCGTAACATGAAGATCCTATTGGGTTCGAACCCCAGTGGGTTATAGGGGTGTGTACTGCTAAAGAGTCCCAAACTATAAGAAGAAACAGCTGGTTTTCTAACTGATGTCAGCTTGTGACCTAAATTAAAACCAATGGGGTAGTTTATCTTCAATGATACATGCATTATCATTTTTATTCATAACATATACTATTACTTAATAGATATATTGAACATTTAATTAATTGACATTTACACTTATTTCTGTGCTTATTTTAAGGTATAATTTTAACCTAAATATCATAATACTAATAATATAATAATGTTTATTTCTTTTTGTATTTTCTGTTTGTATCTCTTTTTCCTACTAATATAATATATATGGTATATTTCCTCCATTTCCTCCGCCATTTTTATAACATTGAATATTGATAACTGTAATAATAATTCAATGTGTTCAATTTTTTTTAAAATAATGATAAAATATCATATGATTATCTCAATAATGTACACTTGATGATGGGTTTGGAAAAAATCAAATTTGATGATGTAATTAATATACACCTACACAAACATTCTCTCCTGTGTGTGCTAATATATACAACATACATTCTCTTCTTTCGTTTATTTTCATATAATTTTTTCTGTTATCGTCAAAATTATACTTGAATATGCATGTCAATGTACTATCTATGTTATTTTTCATTTATCAATACTCGTCATCATAATCACCAACATCGTTATCAATATCTTCCGTTCACATTCATTTGTTTTAATTATTAGTGTTTGAAAATATTCCAATATTATAACTTAACTAGTTGCATGTCAGGATTTATAGATCATAAAACGGTCAGTAAGAATTCTCATATATTCTCTGAGTACTAATCATTCTGGTTGTTAATTTCATCAACGAAAACATATACACATATGAGACAGACCTTATATTATATAATATGAGTAGATCACTATGGTGATTTATAGTAAAGTAACTCAATCTGATAATTCTTGATGTGAGGTATTAAGTATGCATTGCTAGATATTTCCAAGGAGAGATCAAAATAGGGGGCTTTATATCCCTTCGTTTTCAGTGATTCAAAGTTGGTCTTATGATGAAGTGTATGCCTTGAAATCAGATAGATCCATGTAGAGTCAGTGCTTGAACTCAATCAATACTTGAAAACTTAAATGTAATTACAGGTTTGATCATCAGCTGACAGAAGTTGGGGAACCATTGGAAACCAAAGAGCGTAGGTAGCTGTTTTGGCCTTTTGGGGGATTCTTCAGCGCTACATACCCACCAGGGTTTGAATCCTGAGCCTTCAGATTACTGGGCGAGCTCGCACACCATTCAGTCACTGGGATCAGACCCTATTGCTTGTGAATTCTATATTCTGCCAACTTGCGACATGTATATAGGGCAACAGCCAGTCATTGTCGAATAACTATTCTCTTACCTGATTTGGTGGACCTCACTGGTTACGACTTCCCGCTAGAGATCCCTAGTTGTGAACATCAGATTAATTATCGAGTGTTAGTTTGCAGTTTATATATATATAGCCCAAACCAAGTCCACTTTTAACAGTTTGGAAAAATTTGGGCATTAGGTATATGATATTCATTATAATAAAGGTTTTTTTTTTGTAATTCCCAATGAAGGAATGAAAAACAAAACGATATTGTTGTTTTTACTGACATTTCGCTATTTAATGCTGCTGCTAATAGCTTCATCAAAAGTATTATTAAAGCAGAAAATCAACACTGACATTAAGTATGGTCGAAAACGTATTCCGAAAACATGGACCTCAACAGTTGTCATTCCATATAGATCAGAGACGTCAGACGATGTCAGAAGAGTACTCAATAAGCATAACATCAGAGTTTTCTTCAAAATATCAGACACATTGCAAAGCAACCTTGTCCATATAAAAGACCAAATCCCTAAGGATTCTCTATCTAATTGTGTCTATAAAATAAAAATGCTTGGAATGTGATGCGATATACATCGGACAAACATCGCCAGAGAGAAATCAAAATCAGAAGAAATGAACACCGTAGAGCATCTGTTCAACCACCGAGAAATCCAGTTGAACTAGAAAAGCTTGAAAAATCATCGGCCAGCCATAGGGTGTACACACTATAGTATCAGGCCACAAAATTGATTTTACAATATTGAAATAATCAGAAAAATTCAGAATCACAAAGAACGTCTCCATCATCAGAATCACTTCATATCAAATGGAATCCAAATTGTCTGAATAGGAATGATGGACTAGAACAGAATTTGACCTGGTTACAATACCCCCGTCCGCCATGAAATGACAAAATCAACACGAATGTGATAAGCAATCGCATTATGTACTTATGCAATCTAACGATCTACACATGGTTTTGTTACCTTTACCAATTGGCCAACTTGACAACGCAAAAATGACACGATGCTGAGGAACGATGATTAAATTTGTTATATATATAAGCTAAGATTTTGTAAATTCTGGTTTAATAATACTGTGATAAAGCTATTGGCAGCATTGAATAGCGAAACGTTAGCAAAAGCAATATCGTTTTGTCTTTCATTCATTGGGAAATACAAAAAACCTTTATTATGGTTTGCAGTTTGATCAAACCTATAACCCAGTCATATCCCTGCAGACCAGCATTTAATAATTAAATATAAATTACTTCAGGATTCTAAATTTACTCTAACTTTTCAGCTGTTATCAGATAAAAGTAAATTATTCAACTATTATTTCAGAAAAGTAATATAATCAGTTCATCAGAATATTTTTACTTTCGGGATGCATCTGATTACAAAGTGTTAAAACATATTTCTAAATACTTTACATCACGACGTAATATTTCCAACGGTTTCAAAAGTAATATTTCTTCACAAACTGACATAAATTAGGGGACTATTAAGAACTAGAGGGCAGTGGATAGACATTTCGTCCCAGTTTGGGACCCTTCATCAGCACGAATTTATGATGGCGATGGTAGCATATACACAAAATGACAAAGTTTAAAATTTGTGGGTCATTGAATCCAAATGAATGACTGAATGGTTAAGTGCTGCTCCTCTAGTGATCTGAAGGTACTGGGTTTATTTTTCTTGATGAGGACACTGCAGAAGAGTACCACCAAACTATGACAAAACAGAGCTATTCAGTGTCCCCTTGTTTTCAATAATTCTCTAACTGATATTGCTTTGTGATGAAATCTCCAGCTTGGAAACAACGAAATCCTTACAGCCAACATGTGAAGATTTCAAAAGTACATGTGATGCAATCTGATACCAAGTGGTGATAAAACCTGTAATTACATTTAGGTATTCAAAATGTTAACTGAGTTCAACAGATTGAACTACTCAAGTTGGTTGGTGTTCAAGTAGTTCTGCTTCTTTCTCTCTCTTTCTCCCGCTAACCTTAAATTTTCATTCTCAAAGCTTTTTATGTCAATCTAGACATCATCTTTATTGCACTTTACAGGGAAATTAAATTTGCTAAACTCTTTATAAGTGATTATAGAGGTTAGCATTGGTTGACTGAGTCACATGTTTTCTCCCTGATTGATTTGTCAGCATTGAATCCGAAGAAGCATCAAAGATAGGACTTCAGGTGAACATAGAGAAAACAGAGGTGATGAAGATTCATGGACAAGAACAACAACAACAGACAACGATCAGCATAAATGGGAGGAACCTGAAAGAAACAACCTCTTTTACTTACCTGGGAAACATCGTTTCAACTACAGGTTAATGGAACTGACGACGACATCAAAGCAAGAATCGGAAAAGCAAGACAAGCTTTCACTACTCTCAAGTCTGTGTGGAGATCGACAGCACTCAGCATCAAAACGAAGATAAGATCCGGATTTTCAACTCCAATGTGAAGTCAGTGCTACTATACGGATCAGAGACTTGCACTGCGCGTCATAAAGGGCATCTCAAACAAACTACAGACCTTCACCAACAGTTGTCTTCGCTCAATACTCAAGATCAGATGGCCAACCAGAAAAGATCAGCAACAGAGATCTCTAGCAATGAGCAAACCAACCAGTAATCGATTGTGAAACAAATAGGCAGGAAGAAATGGAGATGGATTGGCTGGCCATACTCTGAGGAAACAATGCATCAAGTGACATCACTAGACAAGCCATTGCTCGAGTGGAACCCGACAGAATGGGAAGCGGCGAGTTGGTCGTCAGTGCAAGGGTGGGTGACTTGGAGGAGGTCATGTGAAGAGGAGATGAAAACGTATGGGCAGACATGGAGCCAGGTGAAGACTCTAGCAGAGAACCGAAAGCAATGTAGACGCACGGCTGAAGCCGTATGTTCCTCTAGGAATTAAAGGAAACAATAATAATAATAATAATTTCTTCTAACCTATCTTTTCTTACTTTGTGAACTTTAAAGTTGTGATGTTGATCCCGATATTGTTTTCACTTAAAGAGGAGGAAGATTCCATTTGATTTAACCCCGAAATGACGTTTCTTTACACTGACTAAAAGGTGTCGACTGTCTAGACAACCATTTTACCACCTTATATTATAAGTATAAATCAATACGAATTAAAAATAAGCGATAACAGAAACCCGCTGCACAGGAGGTGGCTCTCATGGTCCCAGTGGATATCGCTTTGGATTTTAAAACGATGGGTACACGGTTCAAGCTTCAGTGGGTACACCATCACTCATTGGGAAATAAAGGCACAACCGGCTGACAAGTCCCAAATAGGCAGAAATACGCATTCTAGATTCCACTGCTAGTCACCATCCACCAAATTACTTCAAACTAAATCCCTACAAAACCAATACTTGAAAATTAATCTGATGCTCACTAGCGACTGGCCCTATTCAGGCAGTGACCTGGGGTTCTAGTGGGAAGCTGTGACCAGTAGGGTACAGCAGGTTGAAGATGAGGCAGTAACTCATCGAAGAAAACATTGCGAAATGTCGCGCTATGTCGTGAATTGGCAAAAGTTAGAATTCATGGGCTGGCAATTGGATCGGGTCCCAGTGGCTCAATGGTCTACGAGCTCGCTAGCCTTGTAACCAGAAGGTCCTGGGTTCGAACCCCGGTGGGTGCGTACTGATGAAGAGTCCCAAACCAGGACGAAACATCTGTCCAGTACTCCCAGCTGGTTTTCCAGTGGTTCTCTAACTGATGTCAGCTCATGATGAAATCATCTATCCAATCAAATATAAATCATTGATTTTACTATTTTAAGGGTTGTTCATGACTGAAAAGATTAGGCAGTCATTGTAGTGGAGTGTAAAAACTCCATACGACAAAAATTTAGATCAGAATTGGATTTGAAGCTTATATTCTCACTGAATACTACCATCAACATTGAGTAAGTATGTACTTACATCACCACACACAAAAATTGCCTGTGTTTTTTTTTTGTTTATTTCAATCATGTAGTCATAGAATTAGATGTCTTTCATAAAATCATCTTTGCATGACATCAATTTCCTCCTTCAAAAGAAAATCATCTCATTTGATTTCTTTCCTATTCAGCATGTTCCTACTTTATGGCTTATTCTTTTAATGTAAGTAGTAAGTACTTCTTCTCTTCTTACTCCTTGTCTGTCTAGGTTGAAGTACATATTTTCAACAATTTAGAACCGAAACCAATCCCACCTAAACACATGGCATTGTATATAGGATTAGCCGTATTCGGTGGTCTATTACTCTTATCCATTCTAGTAATCATTCTTTACAAGGTAAGTCATTTTTTCCTACGTGGATTACTTCATCATTCATTTATTGGTGAAATTATCTGCGGATAGTTTGAATTCTGTAAATTGATATTTATATAATGATTTAGAGACACAAGTATATAGAAAATCAACGCACACAGATCAAATACTCAACTATACTAGCAATAATCCAACTACTCACAAACGAAACTGTGTGCAGACATTGTTTAAAAGAGTTCAAACACACTGTAGCACTCCAGAATTGAAAAGAATGGAAGAAAAGTACCTACAAACGGTCTTCAAAAAGAATGGTTATCCACAAAATTTCATCAAAAAGTGTTTAAAGTCGAATCAAAACACCAACAAAGAACCATCATCAAAGACCACAAGAAAATTCATTCTACCATACATGAGGAATATCTCTGAAATAACAGCTAGAATACTGAAACCGTTTGATATAGATATAGCACACAAGCCAGTCAAATCGCTTAATTCGATATTATGCAAACCAAAAGATCCAACAGAAAAAGGGGATAAAATTAATACCATTTACAAAATAAATTGTATGAACTGCAACAAGCATTACATCGGCCAAAGTGGGCGTCCCCTTCGAATTAGAATCCAAGAACACAAATCAGCCGTGAAAAGACACGATATGTATTCTTTAGTATCAATGCATATAGACAATTATGGTCATCAATTTGATTGGGATAATGTCGAAATCTTAGACAGAGGAAACACCAAAAGTGCAGTCAGGGAATTCCTAGAAGCCTGGTACTCAAACGAAAATGCAATTAACAAACACGTTAATATAGACGAAATATACCAACTAATAAAAAGTAAATCAGGTGACCAGAAAGTTTAAAATCCAAGTCAATAGAAAATGGTCAATACATATGTAAAGATAGTTACCAGGAGACGCAATTATATCACTCATGAAGAAATTTAAATCATTTCACTTTGTGCTAAATATTGCGCTGAAAGGGGATGTTGTCCAGAAGGACGACGAAAGCTTCGCAACTAAACCAACCAGCTCAGAGAACACTATTAATCGCAAATCATCCACCTGAGCTACAAATCTTCTCTATTATTTCATAATGACAAACTGACATAGGATAAGGTTTGAGAAGGTTTAGGAGTGGTCAGATCTGGCGTGAATCCACAGAATCCTCGATAATTGGTTTGATCTAGCCACTTAGGGATGTGTAGACCTCCTGGTTGGAGTCCTTGGGATGCTAAGAACCAGTGGCTGCAGACTATTGGTATATATGTGACTTAAAGTCATGTTTTACCACTTCAGTATTCTTTCTTCCATGTATTTCTGCTCATTATATTTATTTAGAATATTTTTTTTCCTTTTCTCTACGTTGTGTGCTATACGGAGATGTATGGTAACTTAAACTGGTGCACTTTTGTGCAAAGTTCTATATTGAAATTCAGTCATTTAAGGTGTAAGGATTTCATCATGAGCTGACAGCAGTTAGAGAACCATTGGAAAACTAGCAATTAATACCGAACAGCTATTTTGTCCTAGTTCGGGACTCTTCACCAGTACGCACCCACCGCCAGAGCTCGAACCCAGGACCTTCTGGTTACAAGGCGAGCTAGCTCGTAGACCAATAAGCCACTGGGACCCAATCCCATGGCCAGTTCATGAATTCCAACTTCTGTCAATTCACGATATAGCGTGACCACTAGCCAATGTCATTCGTGGCGAGTATATGTCCTCACACCCAATCTGCTGGCTAGTGGTGGTCGCCCTATATCGTGAATTGACAGAAGTTGGAATTCATGAACTGGCCAGTGGCTTATTGGTCTACGAGCTAGCTCGCCTTGTAACCAGGAGGTCTAGGGTTCGAACCCTGGTTGTGGGTGCGTACTACTGAAGAGTCTTAAGTGAGGGGGACGAAACAGTTGTCCAGTACTCCCTGCAGGTTTTCCAATGGTTCTTCTAACCGGTGTAAGCTCACGATAAAATCCTGAAACCAATCAAATTCCTGCAAATCAACATTTGAGTTAGGTTCAAGTTGAAATTGAAACTTAAATAACTTGACATTTCGAAACAGCAATCTTCAGGCTGTCTTTCTGACTGTCTTCTCATTTAGCTACGAGAC
Source organism: Trichobilharzia szidati (assembly GCA_944472155.2). Taxonomy (NCBI): domain Eukaryota; kingdom Metazoa; phylum Platyhelminthes; class Trematoda; order Strigeidida; family Schistosomatidae; genus Trichobilharzia; species Trichobilharzia szidati. Next base: position 103,802,973 of record OX235274.1, on the reverse strand, counting down.
CAGATGGCTGACGGTTTAAGTTATGTCGCTTGGTTATTCAAATACATTCGAATACACATGTGCACACATTCTAGTTCCCTCATCATTCTGTGTATATTTGAATGACTTAGCAGCATATCTTATACCGTCCACTGACGTGTTTCTTAAATAGGCTTTAATTGCCCTTCAATCACTAAAGGTTTTCAAGTGTTGGTTTGTAGGGATTTGGTTGGTTACAGGATTTTCATCATGAGCTGACATCAGTTAGAGAACCATTGGAAAACCTGCAGGGAGTACTGGACAGATGTTTCGTCCTAGTTTGGGACTCTTCATCAGTACGCATCCACCGGGATTCAAACCCAGGACCTTCTGGTTACAAGGCAAGCTCGTATACCATTAAGAAATATCGAACCCAGGACCTTCTGGCTTAATGGTATACGAGCTCGCTTTGTAACCAGAAAGTCCTGGGTTCGAATCCTGGTGGGTGCGTACTGCTGGAGAGTCCCAAACTAGGACGAAACAGCTGTCCAGTACTCCCAGGTTTTCCAATGGTTCTCTGACTGATGTCAGCTCATGATGAAAATCCTGTAACTAAAGGTTTTACTCAGTTGTTAAATAAACACACAATACATTAATGTTCAGTATCACTACACCAGCTGTCATGCGAGGTGTCTCTTCATCCCGATTCTAAGTATACAGAAGTGGAGAAAGGCGAAGATAGTGAACAGCTGTAGATTTGACTGTCAAAGATAGTCTGAGGTAAATATTAGAATTTACTTAGTTGAATAATGCCTAGAGGTGAAATGAAATCCGTTTAGGCAGTTCATTCTGCTGTAAATAGAGCGTTTTAGTTAACAAGCTAACGCTTAGTGAATATAAAGAGGCAGAGAAATGCCTATGCATAAGAAACTTGTTCAAATCAAAGCAAGTACATATCATCAGTCCACTGAAGAAGATGGTGTGATTAACAATTCAACACATTGAACTGCTGAATAAACTGGAGCACAGAGCTGATGGAGGGTGCCTCCAAATGAAGGTCTGGATTTGGAGACTGTCGCTATGCTACGCTATCTGACCAATGTACTCCACTCTCGGATATATGTGACTTTCAGCCTCCCTTATGAGTCAGTATTATCGGGTCTCGGTCGGTCGGTTTTCGACATAGAACTTTGCACATATGTGCGGCAGTTCAAGTCGCCATACTCCATCCATGTAGCACACAAAGGAAGAGAAGAAAGTAGGAGAAATGCATATTAGAGACAGTAAACAGAGGTGTGAGACAAAGGTATAGTAATAACGAAGAACAAAACAGTTTCATTGGAAATCATAAGTCACAAGGAGTGGATGCATCTGCGCTAGCCATTGAGAACGATTTTGAGCCATGTCACCACTTGTTTCCAACCATTGGTTTTTACCGTCCCGAGGACCCCAACCAGTGAGGAAGTCTACACCTTCCTACGTGGCTTAGATTAACTGTTATGGATTTCATTGACTGGTGCAGCCATGTTTTGGTTTGACCGCCGCTAGCTCTTTTCCAGCCTGACCCTTTATCAGCTAACATTGCCTATCGAGGAAGGAGACAGTTTTATCGGGTCTATTTATAGTAGGAGGGAAATAATATAAGTAACTTTGTCTATCAATTTACTTATTTGTAGTCAAAGTCTTATAAGCAGCCCACAGATGAATCGAAATATTCATACTAACTAATTATTATTATAAGAGTTTAAGCAGGAACCCTATCCCTCGTTTACTTTATTTCAGACAAGTGACATTACCGTCCAATTTCTGACCACTTGGATATATGTAGTGAAATTTTAAAGTTGCCATGAATAACTTCCAGTTTCTAGTTTCATTACATAATGTACTTCTTATGAAAATACAAAGTTAACTAAACAGTTTTTTTCAAGTATTGGTTTTTGGAGGGAATTTTGTTTGATTGGTTGGAGGATTTCATCATGAGCTGACATCAATGAATTCTAACTTCATGGACCATTGGATCGGATCCCAGTGGCTTAATGGTCTACGAGCTCGACTTGCAACCAGAAGGTCCTGGATTCGAACTCCGGTGGGTGAATACTGATGAAGAGTCTCAAACTAGGACGAAACATTTGTCCAGTACTCCCTGCAGGTTTTCCAATGGTTCTCTAACTGCTGTCGGCTCATGATGAAATCCTCCAACTAAGCAGTTTTTTGTTGACATATGATTCTTGGACAACTCAAACTGACTTTGTTTGAAATATGTCAACTTGACAAAAATACATTTTCCTTTCTATTATTATTCTAGGCTGGTTTCTTCAAACGAAAACGTTTCCTCAGAAGACGAACAAAAACACCCACTTCAGATCCAACACAAAGACTTGGTCAGTATGTTTCAGCAGAACCTAATCAAAAACAATCCTTAATATCACCGAATCAATCAGGTTATCATGACAGTAAGAAAAGTAAATCCGGAGGACGTTATCACCAAGTGCCAATGAATTCACAAGAACCAAGCTATCGTCGAACACCATATTCACCTTCATCGGGTTTTCCAGTTTCACATACACGATAATACATAGATTTTATCCTATTTTATTTTATTTTATTTTGTGCTCACTAAATGCTCTAAACAAATTCCAGTGACAAGCATAACAAAATCGATACACATTTTGTTGTATATTTCCTACCACTCCTCCTCCTACTACTGATGATGATGACGATATCCACACACTGCTGTTATCCTATAGTTGAGTGAGGCCTTCTTCTCTAATATTTTCTACAGAATCTTTTTCTACTTGTGTTTGTATTTTTGTGTGTGTGTGTTTGTGTGTTCGTTTATTTTTGCTTCACTTAATCCAACAACTGCCTCCCTCCCTCCCTCCTTCCCTGCCTGCCTGCGTGCCTGACCGCCCGCCAGCCAGCCAGCCTGCCCGCCTGCATATACTTGTGTTAACCCAACCAATAAACCAACGAAATAATTAACTCCAATCCCAGAGATATTATTATTGCCCTTTTCTACTGCCTTTATATATAATATGCAAAAGTATTGACATAGTTATTAAATAATATTAAGTATTGAAGAATAAAAAACATGTACCATATCATTATCACTACAACAGCACACAAAACAGCTGAAACAACAACGACACTACTATTACTACTGATTACTACTGATAATACTACTAATAATGACGATAGTAATATAACCGACGCAGTGTACAAATATGCAAACACACTAACTAACTATTCTAGAATTTATTGTTTAGCTTGATTTCTTTTCTTCATGTTTTTTTTATTTACTAAGACTACACTTTTTGACGAAATTTAAAATGAAAATTGGTTGTGTATATTTTCTAAATTAAAAAAAGTGAAAATATATATATCAATGATGAAACAGCCACAAGCTCAAATGTATGAAATAATCTATACTTGTGAACTATACTCAACAATACTAACCAATTTTTTTTCATATTTGACAGTATTCAGATTTGTTCTGTGTTTGTTTGATTTTGGTTAATACTTCATATATAAGTTATTGTACCAAGTTAGACAAATGTAAAGAATAATAGATATTGATGCTAGTTAAAATCAGTACGCTGTATATCATCAAGGAAGTAATGGAAGGCGGACAGCGAGGCGGAAACACAGTCAACAATTGTAGGATGTCATAATACCAAAGATAAAGTGTTTCATTAAATACATACATATATATGCGCTTTCATTGGACACTAGTAACTAGAGTGATGTGTCTGGTCCTTCACTTAGTGCAGACTGAATTCTATCAGTCAGGTTTGCAGCAATGTGGCCACCATTCTAGGTAGCTCGCCATCACGGTGATGCGAGTTCGAATCTCAGAAGGGACATGAGTTCCTTGAAGATTGCAGATACACCTTGCTGACTGACTTGTGAGTTCCAACTAGCATCAAACCTAGGTCCAAGGCTTCCTACCAATTGCCTCCAACCATCTAACATATATATATGTATATGCTTCCACTAACTTTGAGGTATCGTTTCTCTCTCTCTCTCTGGATTCAACATAGAACTTGGCACCGAAGTGCAGCAGTTCCAGTTGCCACGTTCCAAATAGCACACAAAGGTAGACAAGAAGATGAGTGAAGAGAACCAATAGAGTTTTGACAAGTATAAGAGTGAAACAGAGTGAGTAATGGTAGAAAGGAATATGAAAGATTACAGAGACTGAATACATCTGCGTAAACCATTGACAACGATTTTGAGCCATGTCACCTATTGTCTCCAGTCATTGATTCTTAGAGTCCCGAGGGCGCCAACCCGCAAGTCTGCATCTCCCTACCTGACTCAGTTTAACTGTCAGGGATTTCATGGATGGATGCCATGTTTTTGTTTGGCCACCACTTAATCGTTTCAAATTACCAAATATGACTGTCTCCTCGGTAACAGCCACAAGGCCTACCTTCAGAGATGAAATGATGTTATTATATTTGACTAAGCTTTTTTCCAACCTATAACTAACAGAATTGTTGGTCGCCGAAAAATAAATCACGCGTAAGTAGGCTGTCTAAACACATTCAACAAGTTTTACTTCTGGTATTATATGGTTGGAGGCAATCGGCAGGAAGATAGGACTAGACACGTTAAACCAGTTACTGACTGGTGTCCAATCACAAAAAGTTTTACTTCTTACAGCAATGTACCACAGCAGTTACCTTCGTAGAGTTAATCTCTTGTTGAAATAGCTATAGAGAAATAGTCAGAAACACTGTATAATATCCATAATTAACTAATATACCTGCATAAGTTTATTGTGAGACGAAAAAAAAAAGAATAAATGAGACGTGTATTTGTTCTAGAAAACTGTTGCACAATTCTCAGCGCAGATGAAGCAGTACCTAGCGGTGGCAGTTACACCAACTAAATTGTATTTTCTCATCATGATAAGCCTTTTTGACACGAATGTTAAGTCTTAGCTGTCTTCACTTAATAGTGAACTGTGGAAAATACCCACACAGACAAAAGCTCTTCACCACTACATCTCTAGTATCCTGATACGCGTATTTCTTACAATTTGAAAAAGTGTAAGTACTCCCCCTTGACAATAATGAAGAAGCTCAATGTGAGCTTTTGCTGCACACTTTATTAAACTTGCCGAAGTGAATATGAAAGTTCACTTCTTCGAAGACGGTACATTAAGGATTGTGAATATTTCTCAAAGTGGTTTTGGAAAACACCCTCGTAGATTATTGTATACATTCCGATTCAAAAACTCACTAATAGTGGACATCGGTTATTGTTATTCGAAAACGTCTTCATCCGTAACTATTCTGTGTTGTGTAGATACTAGAAATAACCTACATTTACTTAGGTATGCTTTTTAATATAAACTTATAATCTACTATTATTATTTATTATTATTGTTTCCTTTACTTCCTACAGGAACATAGGGCTTCAGCCGTATGTCTCCACTGCGTTCGGTTCTCTGCTAGAGTTTTCACCTGGCTCCAAGTCTGCCCACACGCTTTCATCTCCTCTTCACATGACCTCCTCCAAGTCACCCTTCCACTGACGACCAACTCGCCGCTTCCCTTTCGGGTTCCACTCGAGCAATGGCTTGTCTAGTGCACTTGATTTGTTTCCTCAGAGTATGGCCAAATCCATCTCCATTTCTTCCTGCCTATTTGTTTCACAATCGGTTCCTGGTTGGTTCGCTCATCCAGAGATCTCTGTTGCTGATCATTTCTGGCCATCTGATCTTGAGTATTGAGCGAAGACAACTGTTAATGAAGGTCTGTAATTTGTTTGAGATGCTCTTTATGACGCGTTGGCCAAGTCTCTGATCCGTATAGTAGCACTGACTTCACATTGGAGTTGAAAATCCGGATCTTATTTTTGATGCTGAGTGCTGTTGACCTCCACACAGACTTGAGAGTAATGAAAGCTTGTCTTGCTTTCCCGATTCTTGCTTTGATATCCTCGTCAGTTCCGCCTGTAGTTGAAACGATGCTTCCCAGGTCGGTAGATGAAGGAGGTTGTTTCTTTCAGGTTCCTCCCATTTATGCTGATTGTTGTCTGTTGTTGTTGTTGCTGGTGTGATGGTGTTGCCCAGGAATCTTCATCACCTCTGTTTTCTCTATGTTCACCTGAAGTCCTATCTTCTGGATGCTTCTTCTGCCAACTTGTTGCCTTTCGCTTGCATATCTTCCAGTTTGTGGGAAATCAGACATATATCATCATCGGCGAAGTCCAGATCCTCCAAGTTTTTTGTGTGAGTCCATTTTATGCCTGTTTCCTCATTGCCCACTGTTTGTCGCATTATCCAGTCTACTGCAATCAGGAAAATCACTGGCGATAGTAGGCAGCCTTGTCTTACTCCTGTCCTCACTCCGAAGGATTCCGTAAGTTTCCCGTTGTGGATTACTTGGCATGCAGCATTGTCGTACAGCTGTTGGATGAGATGTATAATTGTCGATGGCACTTCGTAGTAGCGAAGTAGTTGCCAAATCACCTCTCGATCGACGCTGTCTGCTGAAGGCCTTTTCAAAGTCGATGAAGTTGAGATAGAGAGGTGACTGCCATTCCAAGCTTTGTTCAATGATGATCCGTAATGTGGCAATTTGATCAATACATGACTTGTTTCTCCTGAATCCAGCGTGTTCCGGTCGAAGTTTTTCATCCAGGGCATGTTTGATTCTCTCCAGGATGATGCGGCTTAGTATTTTGCTTGGGATGGACAGGAGCATAATTCCGCGCCAGTTCTTGCATTGACTTAGGTCTCCTTTCTTTGGTAGTTTGAATAAGTATCCTTTCTTCCAATCCTCGGGTACTTTGCCTTCTTTCCACACCTTCTCCAGTAGTGGCGTCATCAAGTCCGCTGTTGTCTCCGGGTCCATTTTCAATGCTTCTGCTGGGATTCCATCTGGTCCTGCTGCCTATCCAGCTTTTAGCATCTTGATTGCCTTCAGGACTTCTGATTTCGTCGGGGGGTTGGTGTTCACTGGTAGCTCTGTCTCTGTTGTTGGTATTTTTGGGCGCGTTGTAGGTGGTGGTCGATTTAGAAGTCTTTTGAAGTGTTCAGCCAATATTGTTGACTACAGCCGCTGTAGCCGATTATATATAGAAAGAAGGCGATTGTTATTGTAACAGTGTATTCAAATAAATTCTGACAGTTTAGTATCAGTCAACCGTAGTATTTACAAGAATAACCAACCGAATCAAAACGACTCACTTCTTTTCGATTTTCTGAAGAGTGTGAGATTATTTTTTTAATTATTTCAAAAAGAACATTCAGATATGACTTTATCTGCTGGATGACTGAGTCGGAATGACAATAAGGCTTAAGAGTATGTCGCGTGTTTACTGCGTCCAGAACAAGCTGGATTCAGGATAGGCAAACCATGTGCCGACCTAATTGCAACTCTAAGCATCATCATCATCAAAGAACAAAGCATAGAATGGCACTCACACCATGGAATGCAATGCGCAAATCTTAATCAACTTCATCCAACAGCTTTGCGACAGTGCTACTTGTCAAGTGGCCCACAACAGAAAACTCAGCAAGGCGTTCGAAGTGAATACAAGAATCACACAAGGCTACTTGCCTATTATCACCAATGATATTCTTAATTGTGGTGGACGTCGATTGTGCGTCAAACTGTGAATGGGTACCGAGATGCTCAGGAAGGCTTCGTGTGCTTTTGGAAGTGTGTGGGCGGTTGTTACTTCCCGGCTGCCCACACTGTGGAAGTTGATTGATTCTTCGAGTACCTGAAACAGACAGAGGGTTAGTGTTGCGTGACCGCAGAGCCCAGGGGACAACTGCTTGAGGCCGGTCACACACGGCCTGTATGAACTGGTTTTTTGGTTTGGTTCCGTATTAGTAAACTTACCGCCGGTTACGGACCACCGTAGGGTAAGTCGGAATGTACAATTTTTGGGGTCGACCTTTTCTAACCCCCCTCTCTCCAGAGTGGAGAGACAGTATAGCTGGCATGCTGGTCATCTGAGGGAAACACCTTACTGCTGTTACATCCCTGTTCCCCAGCAGTACGACTTTGACCTCAGACCCAGCATATGTAAGAAAGATTCTTACACAATGCCGGTAACTGCTTTTAGTCTAATCGCTATCCTAACAACCTTCCTGGCATGGTAGGACCTGCAGGAACATTGGTTCCAGCCAGTGTAGGTTGTTGGGTCATCGCGATGTGCAAGCCCGACCACCACGTCAAAGTAGCAGCTATCGGTCGGGGAATGGGTACCGAGAAGACAGGAATACGTCGGACCGGTAAGAAGACTTTAGAAGGTGTGGATTCCGCTGATGGCTTATGTCTAATGTCACACAAACTCGAATGATTGTAGGCGAAAACCAACAAACTGGCAGAAGAAGCTGACAACAAAGACAGGACTTCAGGTGAACATAGAGAAGATGAGGTGATGACGATAACCAACCAACAGTGAGAACAACAACAACCAGCTCCAATCACTATCAATGAAATAAGTCTGAAAGAGGTCACTTCCTTCACTTATCCAGCTATGCAGCATTGTTTCAACCAGAGGCAGTCGAAAAGGATGAAGATGTCAAAGTTAGCCAGAATTGGAAAGGCGAAATACACCTTCATCAATCTGAAATCAGTTTGGAAATCTTCTGCACTCCGCCTTAGCATAAACAACAAGATTCAGATTTCCGACATCAATGTTGAGTCAATCAGTTCTTCTATATGGGTCATAAACTTACACTGTGTCACGAAAACCATTTCCAACAGGTTACAGACTTTTATCAACAGCTGCTTCCTTCTATGGCTCTATATTGAAGATCAAATAGCCAGAGAACTCTGAGATGGAGATGGATCAGACACACGATGAGAAGACCGTCAGGTGACATCGTGTGCCAGACCATTGATCTATTGGTAAACGACGAGTTGAGGATGGACTCAAGGGTGACGTTGGAGGAGATCATGCGAGGAGGAGATGAGAGCCGATGGGCAATGATGGAGCTAGCTAAAGAGGACCGCTGAGGACAGGACAAACTGTGAATGTTCTGTTGAAGCTCTACGTCCCATTCAGAACCCAAGGGAATAATAATTATATTATATCGGTTGTTGAGGTCCATACTGGATGCCTAGAGCCGAAAACAACTAAGCATTACCATGATAAATTTTAACGGCTATCCTAAGTAACAACCACACTGGCTACAGTCGTCAGATATTTCATGGAGGCTAACATCACGTCTGAAATTTCATTATAAATAAATCAAATAGTATTTCTGCTGGTTACAAGATAAATGTTCCTTACAAGCTCACCCCATTCTATTATTAACAAAAACTAAATGAATTATTTCAACTAACAGCTACTAGTGACTTACTATGAGACAAAGTTGCCTAGAATTCTGTTGAGAAATTGTGACCAGTGGGGTCCACCAAGTCGGGTATGAGGACGAACACTCGCCAGTGACACTGTTTGGCAGTGGCGACATGTATCGCGAAGTGACAGAAGTCAGAATTCATGGACTGGCCACTGGATTTCGTCCCAGTGGATGAATGGTCAGCAGGATCGCCTCGTAATATGAAGGTCCTGGGTTTGATTCCTGTGGGTGCGTTCTGCCAAAGAGTACCAAACTAGCAGGAAACAGCTGTTCAATGTTTCTTTAACTCAAGTTAATTCGTAATCAAAGTTAAAACCAATCTAATCCATACAAAATAATACTTGAAAATTAATTTTAACACTCGATCAGAAACAGTCATTCTGGAGTAGTATCTCTTATGACAGTGCATGTAGGATCATAAGATTGCTTACAGATGGGATTAATGTAGATAAGGCATAAAATAATTTCATAGTTGTAATTCTTTTTATTCTTGGTCGATGGTATACGGTATATCACTAGACTATTCGGAAACATGCAGACTTCTGTGTTCAAACATTATTTAACCGCCCAAATTATTTTCAAAGGTTATAGAATCGCATTTATATCTACTACTACTACTACTACTACTACAGCATATACCACGCTAGCATTCAGTGAAAGAGGGTGTAACATTGTCGATACAGTCACTTAGAGGTGGTTTCTAAAGACAGGGAAAAACTACCTACCAGAGTTTAAAATTTGAAACCAAAAACACTGACTAGCGAAATGTCCAAAGGAACATGTTAAATAGTAAATTGCTCAGTAAAAGTAGAAGCAAGCAAATAGGAGGAGTGTAGGAACATTGTATAGTAAGCGATTGAAAAAACTCATCCTGGACACTGTCCAGGGTTGTATTAACGAGTAGCTAGCGACTCTGCCATACACGTGTTGAAACTTAACACCTCTTGTACAATTCAGCCTTATTTTATAGGACCTCGGTAAAGCTGTGTGATCTGAATTCATCATATGCTAAAGAATAGAGCTTTGATTGTCGCTTCAGGTAACATCTTAAATCCTAGCTTTAAGATTAAGACACCACTCAGTTTTCTTTTGTAATGGGACAGAAATGCTCTCGAAATGGGTATACAACATTACCTATTTTCGACTTTCTCACATGGATTTTCCTACAGTCTAAACAGTTACCCCGATAAACAGACACTTACAGTGTCATTTTGTTTTTGATAACCCTTTAGTTTGCATGACACGACACGAATTGAATATCAACAACAAACTTATCATCAATTTCATGCAGAATACAGTAAAGCTTTCCATCTCTTACGTAGTGCCTTGATCTCTAGTATTTTACAACTAAAGTAAATGAATCACAAAAAAGGATCTATCCCATTAGCTACCTGCAGAGTTCGTGTGCACCACTATCACAGTTTATCTAAATTTCAATGCCTCACAGCACCTCAAAATAAGTAACCAAACTATTATCAGCTTCAATCACAGTTCTGATGTACATCTGATCAACTTTCCAACCAAACTAAATGTATGGAGGATGAACACAGATGTCCTTAACACCTTTTAAAAATTTGGACTATAATTCTTGTTACCTTGGTTTAAGTCGAGTGTTGTTTTAACAGGTACTTGTAAGTATAAGTACTACAACTTTCTATTCCATGGACTACCTAAACCAACTTATACCACGTCGTAATTGATCGGGTGTAATCATCACTCCTGTTGGTAGAGGTGGTTCTCAGAAACACCGATTCAATGACGAGTCAATGAGCTTCATTAGTTCAACAGTTAGATTTATAGGAATGAAAACTAAGGTCATTATCGCTGGCCTTAATCTCGAACAAGTTCCACCTGCTTAACAAGTTTGGCAAGAGTCAGGTGAAATCTGCTGATTACCGGTAGTCTGTAGACTTCAGTGAAACCTTTGACAAATTATTTTCTGCAACATTACCCGTATGACTAGGTTTCGGAACCACTAGCAGACTACTCGTATAGACCAGAGATCTCCTAGTTGACTGGAAACGGTAAGAATCAACTCCAAAATCAAAAACTCTCTTCTTGAATAATGACAGAGAGGAGTCCAGCAAGAAACGGTACTTGGATCTTATATCTGTCGTATAAAAACGAAGTGAGTGCAACACGGCCTTTAGTTCTTTAAGGTATTGTAAAACATCCATTTGATATGAATACCTCCTGGTAGTTTCACAGCATGTCTAAACTTAAATGCACAACGAAAAGTCCCAGGTTTACGTGTGACGCATTCATATTCCTATCACTACAGATAGAAAATATTAACTTAAGAAAACTCTCGAAGTCCTAATAATACTCATTGACCGACTGATCTTACACCTAAAGCTAAGTCAGAAGACAAACTCTTTTTGTTACATTTTCAGCTTTCGGACAATGATAAATCAGCTCATGAAATAACTTACCATAAACCAAAACGGAATCGAAAGGTGCCTCACTTCCACAGCTTTGTCCAATTCTTTCAGACTTCATAACCTTTTGTATAACTAAGCCCCTATGGCCACATTGCAAACATGACTGATAGAATTCAGTCTGCACCGAAGATAGGACTAGACGCATTACACTAGTTACTGACTAGTGTGCAATCAAAAATAACTAGAGCCCCTACTATACAGACAAAGAAAATCCTGTTTGGTTTAGGACCACTGACTTACGGTTTCTAACTTCTTCCACAATGATCTCAAATATAACCTACCTTCAGTCAGTTTACCACGCTCTTAGTTCAAGTAAAATATCAAAATAACACACTTTTTCTCTGAAAGTTTCCCTTGAAGTAGCCATCTCTGAGAGCTACTCACCACTTAGTGTCTGCACATATTCTAGATTACGAACGACTATTCCAGTATTGAGACTAATCTTTGTATAACTGACATTACCTATGAATCTTGTTGGAATTGTCCACGATATCCCGAAAACACTACGTTAGTTTAGACAGGAAGTCACGAAGCGAGGCTATCTTTGCCTCTTTATGATTCTCAATGCAAACAGTATCAGCAGGTACTGATGAGAGATGACGACATAATCACCCTACAAACCTATTCATCTGGTCACAGGAATAGTGTCCACTGGCGCAACTAATTGTGTGGCCATGCATGTATGAGAGATAAATAGGGACACCTTTAATCAATCTAAAGAATAGACTTCCTAGTCGTAATGAGTCACCATGTGTAAACCATAATGAATCGTTACGAATATAGCATCAGGACTCTCAAATGACTAATACATTGGCTCTTAATTGACGTTGTGAGCAATATTGCATGCTATTGTACATACTTCTATTCAAGTATAAATCAAGTGGCTTATTAGTTGTGGACATTTACTGGCTGTGAACACTTCAGACGAGTCCAGCACAGTCCTAAAAATGAGTGGTTTGGCTAAACAAGGTACTTTGCTCGTTCAAAGATTCGTCTTCATGTAACACAGTTTTCATTTCGACGTATAAATAGACCAAGTATAGCAAACTGAAACCTTCTTTGAGTGTCAAGTGAGTAATATCTAGACAATTTCCCGAAGCCTAACCCGGCAAACAAATTTATACGTCTCAGAGGAAATCAGTATGACTTAGATAGTTAATAGAAATTGAACCACTGGACCTGAGCATGGCCTGGTAAACAAACTTTCAAACACGTCAACATGCATGATTTATTTCCACAAAGATCCTGGAGAAACTCAACACTTCTGGCTAGAAGAGAAAGGAGTTAATAATGAATGGTACAGTCACTTATTAGAAAGGAAATAATTGAAATACTGAGATAAGATATGGTTGACTGGACCTTTTCAGTACCAGTGATCAATAATTCGGGAAATGCCTTCCTACTCATCAAACCCAGAAACACTCTGAAGGTATCCTGATAGAAACTTGCACGTCAAATACAGCTATTTAACTTTTATGTATTCAAAAGACCATACTAAGTTGCTTACTCAAAATACTGCATACAAACGCACAGGGAATCCTACCTGTATATAGTTGACGTCATGGGACTGTCTTGAAACCCTCTGAAGCCAATAAGCATGCTACGTTAATACAAATACCTAGTAGCTGGATACAAAAAAGACTTCCCAATACGTCCCAGATGACACCCAGTATTTTCTTCAAACATTCATAAGCTAGGTATATATATATATATATATATATATTACACAAAACTAACAACAGTTTACTCGACCATGCTCTTACCAAGTACATCTAATATAGTGCTGAATTATGACGTCCGACTATGTTATTCCCAAAGTGCTCACAAGAAGACCAACAGTTCAATCTGAAGATGTCTAGCTAGCTGAACACGTGGGAGTAAACTTGGGATGCTAAGAAACCAACCGTCAAGAATCGAGAAGTAACACTAGAGACTGATTACCTCACTCTTCACTTTAATCTTCTGGTCAAGCCTATGGGAGGGTATATGGGTTCATCATAGCTGATTCTCATATAATGAATCCAATACATGACATCTTCGAACGTAACACTTGTTTCCTAACTAATTGAACCCTTCCCCCTTGATAGGCTATCACAGAGTAACCAATTTAAGTCATACAGACAGTAAGTTACGGAGAGTAATTCAGACAGCTTCACCTTCACTAATTATTACCTTTTTGACGTACGCAGCACAAAATATACACCAACCTTTTAACCAAATAACAAATCATAGCACCAAAATTAATGCCTGTACCGTCTGAGGCGTCATTAACAAGTGTTAAAACTCCATGTTTATTTCCGACATTTATGTATTCAAGTGTTTACATGGGCCGACCCCTACCATAACCTCCTCTGAACTGAACTTCGCTGTCACCTATCGCTGCTTCTTTTCCGGGGGTACCAAATCCACTCATGCCAGAAGCGACTGGACCTCGTCTGAATGCTACACGACCATCAGACGGACCACGTTGTCCTCCTTGATCCATACCTGGAGCCGGTGCGCGAACATCCCTGGGTGGTGCTTTCAGCGTCGCTGGAATGATGTCAGATGGAAGGTGCAAAACCTAAGCAATAAAATAAAAGATGTAACCTTACCTCACGTAGGTAGTTAATTCCATCAGTTGTGAGGAACCAGTAATATGTTCTCCAAGCATATTGCTCGCGAACGTAACCACGAGATTTTAGTGATCGCATTGTTTTGATTACGTAGAGGTTACGGACATTGATTGTGGGATGATTATAACACGGACGAGTATCATTTCTTGCTGTCAACACGCCATCCTGAATGATCTTCTCAAATATGCTATTCCGAGTTGCGATAGGTAATAACATTGCCCACGACTCTACAGAAACTGCGAAACACGCGGTAAGCCAAGAAACTGAAGTGGGCGCCTAGAAAACCCTGCAATACGATAAACAACTTTTTGACCGTCTTAGACCCTAATTCAGGGATTTTTTCCATAGATGGATAAAATTTTGATATTAACATACATTATATTCTATTCGAGCAGTAAGTACAGAATGATTCTTAATGGACGCGTATGACACTTTCCATTGCATATACAGTGTATATCTATACTTCCCGGCAACTTTTCGGTACTCCTCTGTTGTCTGGCCCGACCGAAACCGCAGATATCCCTTATCTAGTGAGTTTGAAAATTGAATGCTTATCAGCAGCAAACTAAAGAATTAAATCCACGAAATTATGTATATGATATAAATTTCAACACAAGAATTGCAACATAAATCGAATCTTCATTCTTGGGAATCTGAAACAATCTGCACCCCCTTTACTGGAATTTCGTCCGAAAACACAACTACTGTTAGGGAATGAAACCATCCCCTATCCTCTGCTCGATACTTTTGAGCCATGCGCCTCTTAGGGAGTTGAGAAAAGAAAACACCATTGCAAACTCACCAGGCGAAAGTTTTAATTCGGCACATGCGATTTTCCATGTAAATCTAACAAAAATTCTCCTTCAGTGGATGTGAAACCATCATGTTAGCAATTCAATAGGGTCCGCGATTCACCTCCGGTCTCCCCTGCAGTTTAATAATAATCAGGAACACTGAATACTGATAACTCTAATAGGACAACTGTAGGTGATGTTCCATGCGTTATTCCGTCTACTGAAAAACCTGATGACCGCATGCATCAGACATTTTCTCAAGCACAGACTAATATTAGCCAAGTATTATATAACGACACTGATGCTGACACTGAAATGGTGGACATAGATGAGTCAACGGAACATAATGTTGAAATACATCGTTTTCACACTGACACAAACGTCAAGAGCCCGAAACCATTAAAACCCATCCCACTGGTGTTCCACCCATCCCCTCTTAAGTCAGTTACTCCTCAGTCTGACAATCCATCCACTGTGAAGCACCAGTCGAACGTAGCTACCCAAGTTAGCAAGTTTTCTAGGCGTTATGACAAACGTCCCATTTCCATTAAGAAAACTAAAGCGCATGAGGTGTCCAAGCAACAGAATCGCTACATAGCATGTGCTGGTTGCCCTGTTAGCCATCAACAACCAGTTGATCATAAGAAAAGGGAAAAATAAGTAAATAAATTAAATGCTGAACCCGGAGTAAGAAAGCCCTTTGATATGATAGAGACGAAAGCACCTATGAGCCATCATCCTAAGAGAAAGTCAAATATGGTAGACCTAGCTCCTAGAGGTAGGCCTAATTGGTGTCAAGTGGAAAGTCAGTTATATCCTACAACTAATTCTAGACAAACAGCACAGCAAGGTAGTAGGTATTATTCTGCTCATCCATTACGTAAACCCATTGTTAGCCAACCCCCTTCCAATGTTCTATCAACTGAAAGTTATAGAAAATCCTTCAAACATCGGCCACAGACTACATTTGGCAAGCCAACAGAACCCACTCATACATCCTATGCATCTAGTTGGGAGCATGTACCAATTTCTGCACAAAACTTGCTATGGTCTGATGACTACCCGGAACATGTACAAACGCTTCATTCTTATACTAGCAACAAATTACCGAATACTCATATCGGTTATACTTTCGGGCAGGATTTTCACCAGCGCCAGTTAACAGAAACACCTGGAATCATGCATATAGCACGCATGATATCAGATCAATTCCTTGCCGGCATAGCGAACAGTCTGCAGCTAGGGCAAGGCATATTTCCTGGGAGATAGCTGACACAGTGTCGACACCAAATGAGTCTAATAACATGCATATAGAGGATACTCATGGATTATTTTATCAAGATGTTGTCCACTCACTGAAACCACATAACCAGTGTTTATCTATTATCCTAGTAAATACTAGATCAGTTCTAAGCAAACACTTAACACTAAGTACATTAGCTTCTATATGCAGACCGTCATTGATTATGATCACTGAGGCCTGGTGCACAAGTGATATCTCCAATGATAGCCTAAGGATTGATAAATACAACCTTTTCCGAGGGGACAGACAGAGAGGTCGTGGGGGTGGAACACTAATTTACTGTGAACAATCCTTATGTGCAACCCAGTTCAGTAACCCGATTCTGTCACAACTCAATGACTCGATCTGAGTTGAAATAAAAGTTGTCAGAAGTAAACCTTTACTTGTGGGTTGTATGTACCGACCCCCTTCATCCAACAGGGAATATGATAATATGCTCAGCAATATTTTTAATGTTACAGCCAATCTTCCCCACAGTTATAAAATTATCGGAGATGATTTCAACATGCCAGAAGTATCATGGTCTTCACTCCTGAATTCCATCGTCACAGGAGGGTGGACACAACACATAAATTCACCCACTAGATCCGCAAATATCATAGACCTTATTTTCACGAACAACATAAAACCATCTACAGTACATGTGGGACATGAATTTCCAGGTAGCGACCATAAAATAGTAGTGTGTTCTTTTGACATCTTTCCTGAAACAAAGCGCGGAGATGAAGCTGGCCAGACACCTATGAGATTGTACACACATGCTGACTGGGAATTGTACCAGCACCTAATTAGATGTTCTAATTGGGACTCGTACTTTTCGAACGAGACCTTAGAGGCAATTCTTAACAGCTTTTATCAGAATATTAACTCAATTCATGACGTCATTGCACCTGAGAAGATTCTTAGCTTCAGATTCCCCAAAGCAATTATATTCCGACATCGTTTAGGAGAAGTCTACGAAAGCACTCAATAAAATACTACAGATATCATGACTTGTCATCACTAATTGCTATTAAGTCCCTTCTCAATAGAATTGAGGAGTTGAGAAGTATAGGCCTCAGAAACAAAGAAATGCGAGCCATTCAGGCACGGCATAACTCAGGAGAAATATCCAAACTTTTCAAAAGTAGGTTGATGAACTCCAAAACAGCCTATCCGAAAATAATATACTTAGACGGGATTGCTTACGAAAATCCTGAGGTGATATGTGATATGTGTGCGTCGGTGGCACAGTGGTTAGGACTCTAGCCGACCATGCACATGGTCCGAGGTTCGATCCCCTGCCAGCGCACACCCGATATCTATGATCGGCCTGAATTCGGGCTACCAATATCCATGCTGAAAATTCCATACTTGTACCGAAAATACGGTGTGGAATCAAGCTGTAAATCAAAAACAAAAAAATCAAACTTTTTAGCAAGCACTTCGCCAGATTATACACCTTAGAGAACGATGAGGTCGTGGATTTCCCATGTAAAACAGACGAATGTTTTAGTGACATACTTTTCACCACACACGAGATTGATAAAGCTGTCGCAAATCTTAAGCTTAGTAACACTATTGGTCCAGATGGTATATCTTCCATTCTGCTGAAAAACGGTGATAGTGACATGAATTTACTCCTGCTCAAGTTATACTCAATTTCACTAAGCGATGGGACATACCCTACCTGCTGGAAGAAGTCTTATATTGTACCTATCCATAAATGCGGGCTTACAGCTGATATCAACAACTACCGCCCCATCAACATCACGTCTGTAGTTTCACGTGTAATGGAAAAGATAGTAAAGACTCAAATCATTCAGTACTTGCTGTCAAATGACCTACTATCCCCATCCCAATACGGTTTCTTAAGTAGAAGGTCATGCATTACTTGCCACTTAGATTATTTTGACTACATTACACAATGCATTGATAATGGGCATTCGGTAACAACATTATTTCTCGACGCTAGCAGGGCCTTTGATAAAGTCCCACATATCAGACTCATAACAAAACTCCAATCCTACGGAATAACCGGGAAACTTCTCAAATGGATAAATTCTTTTCTCACAGAAAGAGAGCAATTAGTCAAAATCAACCACCAGCTGTCTCCATCAAAGCCGATAACTAGTGGTGTAATACAGGGTAGCGTTCTTGGCCCTATTCTATTCCTCCTATTTATAAATGACATAGTCTCTGTGATCAAGTATGGCAAGCCATACCTCTTTGCAGATGATCTCAAGATAGTATATGATTATGGGTACGATGATATGAGCGTCGAAAGCAAAATCCAACATGACTTAAACAATCTAGGCGATTGGAGCGAAAAGTGGCAACTGACTTTCAACCCAGACAAGTGCGGTATAGCCCACCTGGGACGCTGGAAACCGAGAATGTGCCTATATATGTACGGTAAGCTCCTCTCGAAACTGAACACTGTCACAGATCTCGGGATAACATACTTAGATCTAACCTTCTCCGATCATGCAAATAAGGTTGTATCCGACTGTAAACGACTTATTGGCTTTGTGCTGCGTAACTTCTACACCCAAGAAGCAAGATTAGCTATATATAGAACATGTATCCGCCCCAAACTTGAATATTGTGCTCTCCTGTATAGTAACCTAAGGTCTGCAGACCGAGATTCCTAACAAATATATTATTAATATTAGTAGTAGTATTTTTGAGTTGAAATGACTATCTTCAGTCAACAGTTACCCATTTTCATATAATTTTCTAAAAATTTCATATTGTTGAAATTATGTAGTATTTTTCCATTACGTAATTGATGAGTCACTTTGCAATGTGTAACGCACACCATATAAAATCGGTCGTGAAAATTTAGCATAACAAGTTCTGCTAACCAGTTGCCTTACTCAGGACCACTTTACATAACTTTATCGCTAATTGTTTCACTACTCATATTCCTCTGCTAAATAGAATATAACTTAGTTGTTTTAATATTAGCTATTTTTATACTTCATAACTCTTAAGGGAAACCTAATTTCTTAGTCTTTTGTAGTAACCCACTTGTTCACTAGTATGATGATAATATTGCTAACGATGTCCTCTGGTATTATTGTGCCATGTGACCTAATGGGAAGCACTTGTCATGAAAGCTGTTAATGTGCAGCATACTGTATGATTGGGACGGAGTCAAAGCAATCCAATATTACAACTGCAGTCATTGTAAAAGGTCTCAGAGCTTAATGTCAAAAAAGGAGGGAGGGTGGCGCATGCTGATCAGCAGATTTGGTAGTGGTCACAAATGTGAATCGCTCCGATCTGTAGGACAGCAACATGCATTATTTTGGCAGCTCGACAACTAAACATGAGTTTGGATACTGAAAGTATAAAAAATTGACTTTATAAAAAAATTTAAAAAAAAACAAACTAAAACAATAATGACTGTACAGTTTTAGCTTGTAAAAAAAATAATGCTTTCGCTCCTAACATCTACAAGCCTGCTCAGTTTCTTGTCAAGATGCTATCCCATGGGCCATACACAATTTTGCCAGACATCCTACAGGTCACCATATTCAACGGGTTCTAATCCTTCTAGCCACTTCTCTCTGCAATGTCACTTATATACTTCACGATAATCCTTCTACCTAATTAAATAATAAATAAATAAATTTATTCTCATAGTACAGTACATGAGGGACGCCAGTTTACATGCATCATCAAATTGTTACGGAAATAGAACCATATAATTCAATCACAATTTACAGGCAGTAGCAAGATATGCTTTACATGTTCGCTGGAGATTATACAAACACTTGATAAATGTTAATCCCAGTAGTATAAAACAGCCTTTTCACTTATATACAATCATTTCTGTGCAAAGTTGGAAAAATCTGCTAGATTGTCAGTGAGTGCAGCACAACAGGAAATACAAGAGTATTGTCTTCGCATTAACAAAGACAACCAGGTCTTTGGTGGATGGATTATAAGTGCCTGGGAAAAAAATAAAGCTTGAAGTAAATATTCGTACATAACTTTGTTGTGTGCAGAGTCCTCGAATTATAGTTCATTGATGTGTTATTTTGAAATCAGTGATGTGTTTATCTCATTTGATCTGAAATGTCATTGTTGGGAGAAAGTACATAAGCTTCCGTCGCATTAATTAATGGATTTCTACTGCTTGTGGGTATTTTCTTAGCGTTAGGAAGGTTTATGAGTTTCAGCTGTTCCGACAGGAGTTGAGAATATTAACTGCTCAGCAACATTATGGATATAAGTTCATCACATTATCTAAGGAAAGGTGGGTTACAGTTGGTGAGGGATATATGGTGCCCAACGAGCGTTCATCTGTCCATGTGATGTTGTGGTGAGTTATACCTTTTTCATTTTGTCGGTTTATGTCCATCTTATTCCACTTATTGTGTTGGGTAGTAGTTTTACAAACGAGATTTCTTGTCTGTTTGAGGATACGTATCTTAACCGTTAATGTTTTATCTAGAATTATAAATATAGGCAAAAAACAACAGGTGTAGTATTTAAGCTTATACATTAAATGGGCCTATAATTTCGGAGGCTCTCAGATAGGAACTAGAACTACTATCGTTTGCAAACTCTTGTAGTTTGTCATTAAGCACCA
>OX235274.1:103744975-103781447 GCA_944472155.2 Trichobilharzia szidati | reverse complement strand
ACCTAAAACTGATTCACTAAAATAACCACTTGATTGGTAAACGTTTTGATGTAAAAAACTGTATATTAGTTTAGAGCCAGCCGATGATGAGGAAGTAATTGAAAAAGAAATGCATATTTCTTCTTTCAATCTGTTGTCTTGTTTTTCTAAATGCGCAAATGGGAATTTGGAAATTAGTGAAATCATGAATTAAAGATGCAATGGTTATAGGAGTTATTGAACAGATTTTCAATCTTCCGAAATATTAACATTTTATTTCATTTTTTAAAAATTTTGATTACAGCTTGATTCCATACCGTATTTTCAGTACAAGTATGGAATTTTCAGCATGGATATCGGTAGCCCAAATTTCAGGCCGACCATAGATATCGGGTGTTCGCCGGCAAGGAATCGAACCCCGGACCATGTGCATGGTCGGCGAGAGTCTTAACCACTGTGCCACCGACGCACACATAAACTTCACAGATTGTTTAACCCTTTCACATTTTCATTTAGTCTGTAAAATTTAGGTTGTTTTATACTGTACTTCTATGCTGACTGTTTTAGTCGGGAATTTATACACAATTATGGTTAATTTTCAGTAAAAAAACGAAAACAATTAGCAATATCACTTCCAAATACAGTAGTAATTCTGATATTGGCTTTGTAAGGGACTGATTAATTTCCCTGTAGATTCCATTACAAATACAAATCAGTTAGTGGGACATTGTAAACCAGGAAGAATAGCATAGGTAATGGAGTTTGAGAGTCTTCTGCATTGCATACCCAATGTTATGTTATCAGGAATCGTACGCATGACATTCAGATTACGGGTCAAGTACACTTAATACCTATCTACTAAGTTGGATTGTAATGGGTCAAAAAGTTCCATTTCTGTCAGTTTGCGATATGGCAGCAAGACTAACCAATGTTACCTGTGAGTATGAGAGCTTACTAAACATGGTGGGGACCCCATCAGGGATAGTTTCTTATTAAATCTCTAGGATATCTATCCTGAAGCCAATGATTAGTGAGTAAAAGACCTTTTATTCAGATGCTGCATTTGTAGGGAAATGAATATTAATGTGATCATTAGTGATAAGCTTCAGGAAGAATGTCCTGCAGTTCTTCTAATGATGAGTAGTTCTTTTCATTATATTATTGTTGTAAAAGGGGATTTCAATCCACTTCATTCTCTTATCAGACTTCATAACATGCCATATGAACAAATTGACATGCAAAACTAATCTTAAGCAAAAACAGCAGAACAGAAGGTGATTATAGGCATTCAGAGATTTAATTTCTCATAATGCATTTCATTCTGAATAAACAATGCAAAATATTGAAATGCATGCTGACAATTTTATCTACTTTTATCGCCTTACCAATAACCTTCTGAATTCATTGATTTCTCTTTTGAATTGAGCTATTTCATCTAATCTTTGTGGCGTTTTCTGATGTCTCTAAGATAATATTTATAGTGGAGATAAACTTAATTTTCATTCTATCGTCTGCATTCACACTCTTTGTACAGAAAACTATAAACCAAGCCTTTATTAACCTCATTTAACAGTTATATGACAATGCCACGTGTCAGGTGAAGTGTTAGAGCACGTTGACCGCTTCACTTATTTGGGAAGTACCATCAGCCCCAACGGGTTGATCTCTGACGAAATCTCAGCACGAATACAGAGGGCTAGTTTCGCATATGCCAGTTTACGCCGTCTCTGGCGTAGACGTGATATCCGACTGCTGTCGACCAAAGGGCGTGTGTACTGCTCATCAGTCCGCTCCGTCCTCCTTTATGGCTGTGAGACCTGGCCATTGAGAGCGGAAGACATGAAAAGATTAGCTGTCTTCGATCATAGGTGTCTGCGTTCTATCTCCCGTGTGAAGTGGTATAATAAGGTGAGCAATATTGAGATTAGGCACCGGTCGAGTGCTAGGTAAGGAGGGGAAGTCAGTCGACGAGACTGTGAAATTACATCGACTGAGATGGTTAGGACATGTGTTACGTATGCCTAGTCATCGCCTTCCTCGACGGGTAATGTTAGCTGACATAGGGTCAGGCTGGAAAAGAGCTAGCGGCGGTCAAACGAAAACATGGCATCAGTCAATGAAATCCACAACAGTTAGTTTAAGCCAGCCACGTAGGAAGGTGTAGACTTCCTGGTTGGGGTCCTCGGGACGGTAAAAACCAATGGTTGGAAACAATTGGTGACATGGCTCAAAATCGTTCTCAATGGCTGGTGCAGATGCATCCACTCCTTGTGACTTATGATTTCCAATTAAACTGTTTTGTTCTTCGTTATTACTATTCCTTTGTCTCACACCTCTGTTTACTGTCTATATTATTATGCATTTCTCCTACTTTCTTCTCTTGCTTTGTGTGCTACATGGAGGGAGTGTGGCGACTTGAACTGCCGCACATATGTGCAAAGTTCTATGTCGAAAACCAACCGACCAGGTGATCCAAAACAGAAAATTCAGGGAATCCTTTGAAGTGAATACAGGAGTAAGACAAGGCTGCCTATTATCACCAATGATATTCTTAATTGTGGTGGACTGGATTATTCGTCAGACTGTGAGTGGACAGAAAGAGAGTAGAAGACAGGAATACTCTGGAGTGACAGATAAGAAGACTCTAGAAGTTCTGGATTTCACGTGTGGACGACTTATATTTAATGTCACATACACAAATTCGAAGACTTGCAGGCAGGCAGAGAAGACAGGCCTCCAGGTCAACATAGAGAAGACAGAGGTGATGACGATAACCAACCAACAGCGACAGCAACAACAACCAGCACCGATCATTATCAACGGGAGAAGGAGGTTGACAGGTGTTACTTCCTTCACTTATCTAGGAAGCATCGTTTCAACCACAGTCGGAACAGATGAAAATGTCAAAATGAGCCAGAATTGGAAAGGCGAGATACACCTTCATCAATCTGAAACCAGTTTGGAAATCTTCTGCACTCCGCCTCAGCATAAACAACAAGATTCGGATTCTGTTCAACACAAATGTGAAGTCAGTCAGTTCTTCTATGTGCGTCAGAGACTTCCACTGCACTCGCTTCATGAAAAGCATTTCCAACAGGTTACAGACTTTTGTTAACATCTGCCTTCGCTGGCTCCATATTGAAGATGAAATGGCCGGCCGACCGGCCAGAAAGAATTAGCAACAAGAAACTCTGGCTGGGAACAAACCAACCGAGAGCTGATTGCTCAACAAATATGCAATATAGGGTATCGTTCGTGTGGAACCCGAATGAGAAACGACGAGTTAGGCGTGGGTCCGAGGTTGACATGGAGGAGATCGTGTGGGGAGGAGGAGTTGACAGATTATGGGCAACCGTGGGGTCAACTTAAGGGGACAGCAGAAAATAGTGAAGATGGGTTGTTGAAGCCGAAAATTCCACTCGGAATCCAAGGGGGTAATAATAAACTAAGAGTACTGTTATCATTACTATTAAATATTTCACTGTCTGTAGGTGTCAGTATCCTATTTCCGTTGTATATTATCGTTTGTCAAAAAAAAACAAACAACAACAGAGACTATACCAAACGGCTTTGAGTTTGAATATTATTTCTCAGGTCTTAGAAAACTAGAGTGAAGGTGAACATTTCAGTCTGACTATGTGTCACCGGATCCTCCATTAACGTAGAAAACAAAGTGACATTACTTTAGGCTGATTATATACACGT
Organism: Trichobilharzia szidati; assembly: GCA_944472155.2. Lineage (NCBI taxonomy): Eukaryota > Metazoa > Platyhelminthes > Trematoda > Strigeidida > Schistosomatidae > Trichobilharzia > Trichobilharzia szidati. Next base: position 103,777,763 of record OX235274.1, on the reverse strand, counting down.
TTTCAGTTATTTTGGTTGATGGCTTGATTAGCAGTGCAATCTAAGATGTGAATTTCATCCTTTTTAGAACCAGTCAGCTGGATGTACCTGCATTCCAAATGAATGATGATGTTCCCACTGAGACTCGAATCTGGCAGCCTTCTGTTTCGAACTCCAAAACAAGAGACCTCCAGTAGACCAATTGGGTCAAGAGAGCCATCTCTCGTGCAAAAGGCATAAGTAATTATTTGTTGTTATAGCTAAGTTACCTGGAACAGACTTCTTATATACACTAGCCTTTGACCCACATTTATATTGTTTGAGGAGTGATGATATTGCCCAAGCTGAATAAGGTAGAGCAGGACTCGAACCCAAGGTCCATTGGCTGAATCTCAGTCATCTAGTGAATGGATCGAATTTCTGATAGCCGAATTTCAATTGAATACATTTACATGGAAGTTAATAATCAGTGTGAAGTAGGATGTGATAAGAATGAGATGGATAATGATACGGTTGCTCAATATCGATTTTGGTCAGTAATGTGATTAATTACCAATAATAATGAGAAATTCGTACAGAATGTATATGACAATTGCACTTGATATTTTATGTTCGATAAATGAACCATTTGAAAATGATAAGTCATAAGTTTCCTTATTAAATTTCCGAAAATACCCACTGAGTCGTGAAGAAAATAAAAGACAGATTCAGCGAAGAAAATTTTCTTTATCGACGAAATCATCTTCAGAGGCTGTACAATCGTATTTATACTTACAAAAATATATAGTGGTCTATTATTGAGTAATAGGGGGTGACATAATTGATATAACTACTCAGAAGTGGCTTTAGAAGTGAAAATTAAAAGTTGAAAATTACGTGGTACTCAACGGCAAAAAGATAGAAATTTGATAAGGTTAAAATTGCTATTAAGTGAGAATAAAGGTATTTGAGTGTCAATTTAACAAGTGTGAAGAGGGTGTGAAAATATACAAAAGGAGCATATGAGAGTGATAGTAGTGAATTAATTATTAAAGCAAAAGCTAACTAAAAGTGAAATTAGAATGAAAAGAAAAAATCAAAATATATTTTATTTACAAGGAACGATTAGTGAAGAGGTTAAGACCAAGGTAGAATAAGAGACTGGACAAACTTTTTCTGTATACAGAGTTCAGGGTTGTATTGATGAATTGCCAGCGCCTCCTCCATACACAAAAGCCGAAACCTGATGCCCTTTGTACCATTTGACTTCACTTTGTAGATGGTCTTGAAAGACGATTCTGGTGGAGCTACGTGGCCTGAGTTCACCAAATGCTCGAGAATTGAGCTAATAATTGTCTTACATTGTCCCTTTGCTAACCATACCGGATAATGCTCAGAGATGCGTTGTAATTGACACTCAAATACCTTTATTCTCATTCAATAGCAATTTTAACCTTATCAAATTTCTATCTTTTTGCCGTTGAGTACCACGTAATTTTCAACTTTTAATTTTCACTTCTAAAGCCACTTCTGAGTAGTTATATCAATTATGTCACCCCCTATTACTCAATAATAGACCACTATATATTTTTTGTAAGTATAAATACGATTGTACAGCCTCTGAAGATGATTTCGTCGATAAAGAAAATTTTCTTCGCTGAATCTGTCTTTTATTTTCTTATTAAATTTCTTGAGAAATACATATGAATAAGATGAGAACATAATTCCTGTGGTATAGACACGTGAACAGAGCTGTTAGATATGAGAAATGAATTATTGGTTCTGACATTCACCCCTCCCCTCTAAAAGAACTGATACTGCCAAAAGTTGGTGGATAGACTTTGGTCTTTGGCCAAGCGTTCAAAGCTCATTGTCTTCACGCCACAGCAAGGGTGTTCCGTACAAAAGTGAAAGGGCATATGGAAAAGATCACACGGTTGGACATGCAAGTCGTCTACATAGCAGAGCTGAAAAACCCTCATTCCAAAATTATGGTGTAGATGGGCTTTAGTATCCGAAAGAATCGAATGGCATGCGAACAACTTCTTGTGGTCACCGGAAGTTATGGGGATGCAGCTCCTGACGATGCTCTACTGCCTTGGGGATCAAAATTCAAGTGAAGGGCTCCGGGTGTGTCCACCTAAGACAACTCCCTGCTTAGGTCTCAGAGTATGGGGCAGTATTTCAACCCTCGCACAAGCTATAGGATTTTCTATGGCGCATCTTTTTTATGAGCTTGCACTATTACAATATTGTTTTACAAAGTTTGTTATTTTGACAGTTTATAGTTGTTCACGTTTTAAGAAAGTGATAAAGAGGACTGATAGATTGGTGAGTTTCCATGTGAAAGTCGTACATCTAAGAAGCATGATGATATATATCAAAGTGAAGATAATCAATAATTGGCGGAGTGAAGATGTCATTGCTTTCATAAAACTATCAATATGATAAGTGAGTTTGGTGATTTCGTATCATAAGTAGTATTGGTATTTGCACTTAAATGGCATGAATTCAATGAATCTGGATGGCTTTTGCGTTTATTAAACGTTATCAAAAAGATTTTTTTTTATAATATCAAGGAAAGATTCAGTTGTTTTAACGTCTCATTTTAGAAATTAATATAGAACTTATTCAAGTTACAATTATGGATTCACAAAGCAGTAAACACAGTAATGATCTTCGAATTTTTAGCACTGTTAGATTGTCAAATGTCTTTTTTAATAATTTTCTTCTAAGTATGACAATATGAAGTGAATAACTCGTGAGTGGAAGCCAGCTCTACAGGTCTGTCTCTGTCTGTCTGGATTCAGCATAGATATTGGCACCAAAGTGCAGCAGTTCGAGTTGCCACGTTCCAAATACCACACAAAGATAGACAAGAAAATGAGTGAAGAGAATCAATAGAGTTTTGACAAGTATAAGAGTGAAACAGAATGAGTAATGGTAGAAAGGAATATGAAAGATTACAGAGACTGAATACATCTGCGTAAGCCATTGACAACGATTTTGAGCCATGTCACCTATTGTCCATCTCCAGCCATTGATTCTTAGAGTCCCGAGGGTGAGGCCCCAACCTGGAAGTCTGCATCTCCCTCCCTACCTGACTCAGTTTAACTGTCAAGGATTTCATGGATTGATTGATGCCATGTTTTTGTTTGGCCACCACTTACTCTTTTCCAACCTGCACCTATATCAGCTAGTAATGCCCGTCCGTGGAGGGAGGCGATGGCTAGGCATGCGCAGCACGTGACCTAGCCATCTCAATTTATGTAACTTTATAGCCTCTTCGATTGATTTTCCCTCTTTGCCCAACACTCTACGCCTAACGTCAACATTACTTACCTTATTATTCCACCTAACGTGAGAAAGAGATCGTAGACATCTATGATCAAAAACAGTCAACCTTTTCATGTCTTCAACTCGTATTGGCCATGTTTCAGAGCCATAGAGAAGGACGGAGCGAACTGCTGAGCAGTGCACACGTCCCTTGGTTGATAGCCGGATGTTACGCCTACGCCAGAGATGGCATTAGTTAGCGAAAGCAGCTCGTGCTCAGATTTCGTCGCCAATCAGTCCGTGAATTGGTCAACATGTTCTATCACTTCACTCCCTATCACTAAGCTAGGAGTTGACGTAGTCCAGTCCTGTAGCAGCATCTTACATTTTAAAGGGGGCGAATCGCTTGCCAAACATACGAAGATTGCTGCTCAAAGTGTTCAGAAGACTCTGCATTTTGTCAGCATCCTCCCCTAAGCTCTAAAGGTAAACTATCACATGTAACCACTTCTATGTGTATCTACAAATCATTATCTCGCTTGGCCACAAAAAGGTAACAGTGGATCAATATGGAGTGCTATAATTGAACACATATATTCAACACTGGTCACTCAATAGGTAAGGAGAATCCATTCAAAGTCATCTACAAAATGAAAAAAGAAGCCTCCCGAAAACGGTAAGGTTTCGTATAGTTTGCATTGTCTAGGCCTTAGCGATCCGGATGGAAAACTATAATATATGTACACAGAAGAAACTTCCCCATCCCCTCCTTCAACCTAGAGTATAATTCCAAGTTCTATTATTATTATTTTATTGTTTCCTTTAATTCCTAGAGGAACATAGGGCTTCAGCCGTGCGCCTCCATAGCGTTAGGTTCTCTGCTAGAGTCTTCACCTGGTTCCAAGTCTGTCCACACGTTTTCATCTCCTCTTCACATGACCTCCTCCAAGTCACTCACCCTCGCACTGACGACCAACTCGCCGCTTCCCATTCTGTCGGGTTCCACTCGAGCAATGGCTTGTCTAGTGATGTCACTTGATGATTTCCTCAGAGTATGGCCAGCCAATCCACCTCCATTTCTTCCTGCCTATTTGTTTCACAATCGGTTCCTGCTGAGTTGGTTCGCTCATTGCCAGAGATCTCTGTTGCTGATCTTTTCTGACCGGCCATCTGATCTTGAGTATTGAGCGAAGACATCTGTTGATGAAGGTCTGTAGTTTGTTTGAGATGCTCTTTATGACGCGCAGTGCAAGTCTCTGATCCGTATAGTAGCACTGACTGACTTCACATTGGAGTTGAAAATCCGGATCTTATTTTTCATGCTGAGTGCTGTTGACCTCCACACAGACTTGAGAGTAGTGAAAGCTTGTCTTGCTTTTCCGATTCTTGCTGCTTTGATATACTCGTCAGTCCCGTCCGCCTGTAGTTGAAACGATGCTTCCCAGGTAGGTAGGTAGGTAGGTAAAGGAGGTTGTTTCTTTCAGGTTCCTCCCATTTATGCTGATTATTGTCTGTTGTTGTTGTTGCAGTTGGTGGTGTTGGCCAGGAATGTTCATGACCTCTGTTTTCTCTACGTTCACCTGAAGTCCTATCTTCTCTGGATGCTTCTTCTGCCAACTTGTTGCTTTTCACTTGCATATCTTCCAGTTTGTGGGAAATCAGATATATATCATCGGCGAAGTCCAGATCCTCCAAGTCCTTTTGTGTGAGTCCATTTTATGCCTGTTTCCTCATTGCCGAGGGCGTGGCTATCATGATGTCACCAACGGCAACGAAGACCCTGATGCAATGGGAGGCGATCTCGCCCAGGATAATGACCGCCAGATTCAACTCCAAAGGAAGGAAAGTGTCAGTTATACAATGCTATGCACCGACAATGTTAATGTTATTTTTTCTTTTTTGAATTTTTGTATAACATCTTGGTAACGTCTTCTTCTTAGCTAACCATTTATTTACTCTTTCTGCCTATTACATAATTTGTTTTGGACACGTGTTTCCATTGACAACCCTTGTCAGTGCTTATCAGTTTTGATTATTCATCACATTTAAGAAGCATTTTGCTGACGTAAACAATAACCTTAACTAATGTTGGTATTAGATGGTTGGAGGCAATCGGCAGGAAGCCTTGGACCTAGGTTCCGTTCTAGTTGGCACTCATCAGCAAGGCGTATATGCAACCTTGAAGGAACTCATATCCCTTCTGAGAATCGAACCCGCGTCACCAAGTGCTGCAGTCAGAGACATTACCACTGAGCTATTCAGGCTCGCGATTGACCTCCTGTAGGACTGTATTAAGTATTTTTGATTGCACACTAGTCAGTAACTAGTGTAATGTGTCTAGTCCTATCTTCGCTGCAGACTGAATTCTATCACAAAATGGTTATATATAAATGCGATTGTACAGCTAAGCGACCGAATTCGCCGCCGACAAAGAGACTCTTCGTTGAACTATTTGGTTCTTATATTCATGTCTGCATGGGTATTTTTCGTGAAGCCAACTTCATCGTTGCCCTTATAGTTCTTTCTGTGATAGTTCAGTTTAGATTTCAGATATTTTTTATGAACTTGAGCATTTTTAGAAGTAATATATAAGCGATTGAAACAGAATAGTTTACTTTGTCCTAATAATCTTGAATTTTTTTATCCTTCACGTTCCCAGTGGAACATAGGGCTTCAAGCTAGTGGCTTGAAGTTTCTGTAGCAGTGTTTATTATTTTACAGGATGGGGTTACTAGCCTCATGCCCAACCTTTCCTCTTTACCAGCATTATTTCTGGCTTAGCGAGGTAAAGGAGTGCGTCGGCCGGGGATCGAACCCCGGACCATGTGCATGGTCGGCAAGCGTCCTAACCGCTATGCCACCAACGCTAATAATCTTGAATATATATAGATAATGCTTACCGTATCTTGAGCGTGATCTGAATCACCAAGATCTATACCATACTTTACATCAGCTCTCCATGTTGCAGTAATATGAAGTTTTGTTAAGAAAACTTTACGAAATTCCTAGAGTAAGAATAAGAAAAGAGACAAAATAAGGAAGGTAAGAATTACCCACTTTACAGTAAGTTACACAAAGTTTTATGATATTTGAACTTTTATTTTTAAGGACTGAGAAGTTTACAGAGAATTTCACACAAGTTTTGTTCAAAATAGTGCAAGAATACTATCCTGTGTGGGAACAAGGAGGTTAAATCGGAGCTATAAGAAGTTCTATAAATGAATTTCAACCACTTTTTTAGAATCACCTATGAGACTAAAAATGGTCTACCAAAATCATTACGTATACGCTTCATTTTTTATTTCTGAGGCTTTACCCATCGATTTAGAAGACTTGTGGTGAGAGCTGGCTGCTAGCCAAAGTTGGTAGATAGTAATTGACGTCAATGTTTATGTCCCCAATATTGATGGTGAGAAAATGAGAACAAAGGCTTTGTGTAGGCGGATGCAGTTAGCATATGGATTTATTTTTATTTTTTTATTATTTTGATTACAGCTTGATGCCACACCGTATTTTCAGTACAAGTATGACATTTTCAGCATGATGATCTGGCACAGCCACAAAGAGATGCAAGGATAACTTTCTGTGAGAAACAACCAATCAAACGACTGTACTTTCTACTAACAATAATCTACAATAATATACATTAAAATCTATAAATATGTGTTGATTTTCCTTAATAAACGATCTGTTGCCTGACCCTTGTCTTCTGTTGTTACAGACTGACTTCTGTTTCTTTTTTCAATTATTATTTCACTTAACATGGAGGGGTGTGAATCAAATGCTTCAAATCCTGTTCTTTCTAGTTGTACTTAGATAACTGAGGTGTATCACCAAAAAATTAACATAGTAAAATACTCTTGGAACAAAAACTAAGATGTTAAGTTTTCAAGTGTTTGTTTGAAGTTTAATCACGAATTGAATTCAGTTAGGGAATCACTGAAAACCAGAGAGTACTGAACAACAACTATTTCGTCCTAATTTAGGACTCGCGCGCCAAGGATCGGATCCAGGACGTTCAGATAATGAGGACAGCTGGGACGGAAACCAACAGTCAGTCCATGAGTGACAACACCTGCTAATTTGAGATATGTAGCGCCACCGTCTGCCGATGTCATCGGCAGTGGTTGGATGATCAACTAGCTTGCCTTGTAAACTGAGGGTTCCGAGTCCAACCCCGGTGGGGTCAAAGATGAGTGCTGCTGAACAGTCTCAAACTAGAGTTAAGCAGTTGTCCAGTGTATTCCATGGTTTTCAATCGTTCTGTAACCGACGGTAGTTCATGGCCAAACTTGAAGTGTAATTACTGAGTTGCTTAGTGAATTTTAACTGCACGGTCATGTACTGCTAATCATACTTTTAAATGAATTAGATCTCAATTGAAACGAAATAAGTTAAAATAAATGATATTTAAAGTAAGAAGGCAATGCTTATCAGTTGGCTTATCAATGACAACCATCCGTGATAGATGTAACCAGATTCATTCTGGTCATTTTTAGATAATGTCACACCACCCTCTTCACTCACAACTCTCCCCTTGCATCTCATCAGGCAAAACCAGAAGCCTACATAGAAAACTATATGCTTGCACCATCAAGTACAAAAACTCAACCATACCCTACTTAGCTCGTGTTCTGTGCGATAAAGAAAGCATTAGGCGTAACACCTATAATTCATTAAATAGTCAGTAGTACAACTGGACCTCGTCTTTCCAACTCATATTATTTATAGTACAACGTTTTCTTTCTCTCTTTTCTTTTTCTCTCTTTCTCTTTTTCTCTCTGTTATTTGCTGCTTTGTTTCTTTCTTCCGCTTACACCAGTAAATATGACTGCACCTACTTCTCTAACACCTTCAAACACTGTTCAGCGTTGGCTTTGCTACCGACATGTCAATGTGTTGTTGTAATAATGAACTGAGATTTCCTTAATCTATGTAGAATTCTATTTATTGATAATGTACTAACTGGATGCAATACTGTAGTAAAAAATGCTGAGAATTCCATTCTGTATCACAAGTACTGTTTTGGAATAAAGCAAATTATTATTATTATTGATATGCATTTTGGCCAGATAAATATTTTCTCAAAGCTGTTGAAATAAATCAATGATTTTGAATTAGACTTAATTTTGTTCTAAATCATTGAGGGCAAATCAAACTTGCCGCGAGCTTTCGTTTCAGTATACTTGTATAGGTAGAATAGAGGCGGTGGTCAATTACGACTTGAATTTCCTCAAAGTAGTTGATTTTGTATTACGGGTCTAGAGAGAAATGCTGTTATCACACCAGATGTTACATTCAACTGTTTTAAAGGAGTTTTCCCAACTTTTGTTTTTGATGCAGCTAGAATTTCTGTTATTACACCTGGTGTATCATGCATCATGAAAATACCTCCTCACTGGTTACTGATCTTGTAAGGAATTCAATTATGACAAAAATAGTTCAATGTCCAATATTTTATGACTATTGAATAATTCAACCACCCAAGTTGTGATATCAGTAGATAATAAAAGTTGGGTTGTAAAAACTACACTTTGTAGTACAATTCACCAGCACGTTTGTTTTTACCACAGGTGATAGTAGGAAAAGAATCTATATCAATATATTCACAGTTCACAATCTGACTGTTTTTAAAACTTTAAAAATTTATTCAAGTTGTTACCGATTTGTAAAGTCTGTATACCAGGCAGGCTTGTGTTGAAAATACATTAGAAAATGTGGCGAAAGAGAGAAAAACTACTCTATATTCCTTTTGTTTTAATGAACCAATGTAGCGTGAGCTACTGACAACATACATCAGTAGTATATAGAGAGAGACGTTCATTGGCATTAAAATAACATCAAATAGCAGGGAGATAGATTTAATGTTAGAGAAAGCAAGTGATACAGAGTTGCGAACATACATGGGAGACGTGAAAGGAATACAAAGAAACACAAAGGAGGGCCAGAAGTAGCATGCACAACACGATAAATTTTGCAAATGGTGAAATGAAGATAAGGTATGCAAAATTTCACCACGTTGCGATACCAAATTACGAATTAATGTTCCTCAGGTGTTACGGGGTTCAAATCCTGGCCGACGTGCTCCTACAGCTCACTAAATCCGATAAAGAAAGAAGACTGGACGTGAGGTTAGAAACTTCACTCCACAAAAGTGACACCACTGCTACTGAAACTTCAAAGATAAAGCTTGAAGCCCCATGTTCTACTAGGAACGTAAAGTATTTATTATTATCATTCCCTTGCGTTCCCAATAGAATATAGGGCCTCAACAACACTTCTACACTTTGTTGTGTTTTCTGCCGTCCCCTTCAGCTGGGTCCACGATTGACCAAACTTTCTCATCTCTTCCTCACACGATCTCCTCTGTGTCACCGTCGCATTGACGACCCACTCGTCGCTTGCCATTTGGATTCTACTCAAAGGCCTGGCGTGCTACGTCATTCAGCGGCCTCCTGAATGTATGTCCGATCCATCTCCACTTTCTCCTACATATTTGTTGAGCGATTGGCTCTTGGTTGGTTTGTTCCCATAGTTTCTTGTTGCTAATTCTTTCTGGGCCATTTGATCTTCAGTATGAAGTCAGAGAAAGGGCAGCTGTTGATGAAAGCCTGCAACCTGTTGTAAATACTTTGTGTGACACGCCAAGATTCTGAACGATAAAGAAGAACCGATTTCACGTTGGTGTTGAACGTAAAGTAATAAAATAATAGTAAAATCCTGGTTGGTAACTTGCGTTTGAAAATCAGTTGGCAAAATATTAGACTGGTAACCTTAGCGTCGTCACTGGCGAGAGCCCTGCCCTCAACCACACTAGTTTTATAGTTTCAATCATTCTCTAAAATTCTGAAGTAATTGAAATAAAAGTTAAAACTAGACTCCCCGCCCCCTTCATATTTACTTCTAATGGTATTGATATAAGAAGTCTTGGCTGAGCCTCCAGTGTAATGATGAACTGATAGATAAGTGAACAGTGCTCATTTACATCATTAATCACGCAAACTATTGGTGAGTGTTCACCAGTTTACAGAAATTTGACACGAAAACTTATTGTGTGAGGTAGAATTCAAATAAACTTAAATCTTGTGTTTTATGCCCAGTAAAACAAAAATATGACTGTTCAATGTTCACCTTTATTTAGTAGAGTACTGTTTACGAGATTCAAATAACTGAGTTGATTAATTCAGGCTGACATGTTAATACTTTGCATAGATATCTTGGTACTATCATAGATTATGCCTTAATATTAAGTAGTAGTACAAAGTAATATTAGAACTTATGAGGCATTGTAACTCATTAAAATGCAAGAGAGTTTAGAACTCATTGGGTAACTTAATTTACTGTAAGAATATTCTGCATTTTAATATGTGTAAAACTTGGGCACTGTGGTAGTAAGTAATTCCATATTAATTTGTTTATTAGATATATCACACAATGAAACAGTATTGTTTACTGGATGACGTTTCGCGCAAAATTTATTGTTTATAATCATGTATTATTATTATTATTGTTCCCTTGGGTTCCTAGTGGAACATAGGGCTTCAACTACACGTCTCCACTTGCTTCCCTATTCTGCTGTACTTTTCACTTGCATCCATGTTAATCCATACTGTTTCAGTTCCTCTTCACACGATCTCCTCCATGTCACCCTTGCACCGACGAACCACTCGCCGCTTCCCTTTCGGGTTCCACTCGAGCATTGGCCTGACGCGCAATGTCACCCAGCGGCCTCCTCAGTGAGTGTGCAATCCATCTCCACTTTCTCCTGCATATTTGTTGAGCGATTGGTTCCTGTTTTGTTTGTTCCCATGGGAAGTTAAACACCGAATTCAAACAGATATTTGGACTTCCGATCATCCCATCCTATGTCAGTGAAAATAGGCTTGGTGAAATGTTTAAGTAATAGAGCGCAAAACTAAGTAGTACCAAGGAAAATCTAAGACAGGAAGTGATACATATAAGAAAAGCCTTGAAACCTAATAATCACCCTGATAAATTAGTCGGAAAGTATGTAGGGAAATGTAGAAATAAAATAAATAATGATAGTAGTAATAGTGATAATAATAATAGTAATATTAATGACGACATGCATGTCAAACATGCGCAAGATAATAACAACACCAACAATAAGGAATCTAAATCATCAGCAGTAATTCCATACAAAGAAGGAACCTTGGATATCACCTTACGTAGAATTCTTAACAAGGCAGTAATTTAAGTGGCACTCAAAGCCACAAACTCAATTAGAAACAAGCTTTGTCGGTTAAAGGATCCTGCCTCTGAAGCCTTTAAAACAAAACAATTTAGTTTATCTAATACCCTGCCTGCAATGGTTTTCAGGTCAAATACATAGGTCAAAGTAGTAGAACAGGTGCAATCAGACTAACCGAGCACAAAAACCCAGTAAAATCTAGATTGGTTGACTCGACACTAAGATAAGAAATCTGAAGAATAGATAAGCTATACCACTCACTACATGCAACTACACAAAACCATACAATTGGATGGGATAAGGTGACAGTTTTAAAATTCAATGTAACAGGGTGGAAGGAGAGATTGATAACGGGAACTTGTTTATCGAACCAACTGCAAACATGTGTAATAGTAATGATTCAACACCTGTCCCAGATATCTGAAAAACTCTACTACCCCAACGACGACAAATAAGAGAGAACAAAGAAAACTATAAAACTCAAGTTTCGAAGTCATGCGATTATAATTGATGAAATTATTATGAACAGTATAAATTTTGTTCGAAACGTCATCAAGTAAATAATACTGTTTCACTATTGTGATACATCTAATAAACAAACTAATATGGAATTATTCTGCACTTTGTAAACTGGAAGTTTTGTAACCTACGGCTAATGAATTCTATCATGGCAGTATTTAGAAAAATTAAAATTAAATACCTCATAAATTAGATTCGCAATTCGCAAATTAATTTGCAATCAGTAGAATGCAGTTTTACGCAAATATGCGCTTGCTTTCCTGATTACCACATTTATGGTATCAAGCAGATCACATATTGCGATCTGAGTAATTCAGGTTTCCAGAAGAAACTGTGGTGAAATTCCACCCCTCGAACTATTTATGAAATTACCAGTGTGCCCAAGTAGCTACTCAGAAATCGGGTGGTTTGAATTGATTCTGGTCTCTGAGCTTAGTCAAACGGGGGCACAGCACCGCTGATGACCCCAAACCCAAACAGCCGAAGCGGTCGTTCGGTGTGTAGATCACTCCGATCTGATTGACTAGCAAGCACTGTGGTGAGAGCTGGCTGCTAGCCAAAGTTGGTTGACAGTAATTGACGTCAATGTTTATGTCCCCAATATTGATGGTGAGAAAATGAGAACAAAGGCTTTGCGTAGGCGGATATAGTTAGCATATGGATGATCCGACACAGCCACAAAGAGATGCAAGGTTAAATTTCTGTGAGAAACAACCAATCAAAAGACTGTATTTTCTATTAACAATAATCTACAATAATGTACATTAAAATCTATAAATATGTGTTGATTTTCCTTAATAAACGATCTGTTTCCTGGCCCTTGTCTTCTGTTGTTACAGCACTAATGGTTGAAGTGGGTTATATACAACTACTCAAATGAATCACTTAGTAGTATATAGTTTTAAGAAAATAGTTCAGTCCAAGAAATACAAAAGAAAATGCCAACAAAATTTTAAGTGCATGCGATAAACAGAATGAAAATTTAGAAGTAAAAGACAAAAAACACACTAACTTCACGAAATGTATTATCCCAGAGTCTAGCAATAAATTCCAGCGTTATTGGTCCAGCTTTATACGATAATTTGCCTAAATCACAAACAATTGGAACACATCGTAGTCGACCATTATAACAACTCTAAAAAGAGAATTAAATTTGAATAATTTAGATTTGAAAACTAAAGAGTGGATTTTATGCATTATTAATACTAAAGGATAAACACAAATGGAAAAATACAAAGCAGGTCGGGTGTGAGGACAAATACCCGCCACGGATGACATTGGCTAGTGGTCACGGTGTATTGTCAATTGGCAGAAGTTGCAAATCATGGGCTAGCCAATGGATCGAGTCCCAGTGGCTTAATGGTTTACAAGCTGGCCTTGTAACCGGAAGGTCCTGGGTTCGAACAATGGTGGCGGGTGCGCCCTACCGAAGAGTCCCAAACTAGGACGAAACAGCTGTCCAGTACTCCCAGATTTTTCAATGGTTCTCTAACCGATAATCAATAAATTATTTGGTGATATGTGAGTTAAAAGAGGATAAGAAACAAACGATGGAGAGATGGCTATTCTGTACCAAAGAAGTATTTCACTTTAGAAAATATTGCATGAGATGCTGTTGGATTAGTGAAAGTGACTGAGGTGCTTTGAAAATCGCTGTTTTTTAAAGATATTTTACTCTGAATGTAAATATGAAGTGGTAAATGGAGTTACAAGTTAAGAGACTTGGAAACTGATATAACTAAACAACCAAGCTGCCTATACGCGCGTCGGTTGTTGAGTGATAGAATGCTCGCCAACCGCGAACCTGGTCCGGTATTCAATCTCCGGCCGACACACTCCCAAATCTTATTTAGCCCGGTAAAAGGGGAAGGTCGGGTGTGAGGCTTGGAACCCGCCAACTTCATGGAAATGATAAACCATCGACCAGAGGACTACGGGATTTATCCAACACGGTGTATCTTTACTAAATGGGGTGTGCTACGACTGATAGATGATGTATTATTTGTAGTGGAGCCGTCTTCATCGCCACATCTTCTAGTTCCACGTGTAAAGGTTCAAGAGGTGATTCACCTTGTACACAATCAACTGGATCATGCTTCTCAACGAAAAACTGGAAACGCTGTCCGTCAGCGATTTTGCTGGCAAGTACTTCATCACAACGTCACTGAGTTCTTCCTCAATTGCGTCACATGTGCCCAAATCAAGCAGCCTCCTCAAATACCATGCTAACCCCTAGTGCCCATGCTAACCGAAGCCCCTAATCACCGGATGTATATAGATATCTTGGAACCACTTACAGCTTCGAGACGAGGCAACCGATACACCCTGGTCATGGTGGATTACTTCACCACGTGGTGCGAAACTGTACCATTGCAACAGCAAGATGCAATGACAATCGGTCGTGCATTCATTGACACATGGGTGTCTCGTTTTGGTGCCCCACTCTATTTACACTCAGATCAAGGCGCTGCTTTTGAGAGTCACCTCATTTCCCACATCTGTAACACCTTCGGCATTCGGAAGACTCGCACTACATCACACCATCCCCAAGAAAACGGTTTGGTGGGATAGACAAACAGAACAATAAAGAGCATATTTCGTGACTTTCTTCTTCACACACAGGAAAACATATGGGACGACGTCCTACGTGAATGTTTGCTCGCTGATCGCTCCTCAGTACAATCTTCGACGGGGTTTTCCCTTGCTCTGCTCCGGTTCAACCACGAACTCCGCCATTCAATCAAAATCCAGACACTGATGTTACCCTTCAAAGGAAGTGACTGTATTTCTCACTTTCAAGATCTTCGAAACCGACTTGAGGTTGCCTATCGCCTGGTGGGCATTCACCTACAGTGTTCTAGCAAGCACCAGAAGAGTATTTATGATCGGGCCACTTATTCAGTTAGTGATTATGTCTGGCTCTCTCGACCATCAGTTCCTACCGGGTCGCATCCCAACTAACTAGCTAGCTGAAAGAACCTACAAAGAATTTTAGAACGCTAATGGTGGACAGTGTATCATCACCGTCACTATTAATAGTTAGTACGTCTTCCTAACAATCTAACAAACCAGTAGATTAAGAACTATAAAAAATATTCCTAAAAGTTTTGTAGCTCAAGTATGTTATGACACTTACAATTGTAGTCATTTTTCGATCGATAGACTTTGAATCTGTTAAACGATCAGGTACTGGTTCCAGTATCATTTCATTTGATAATGGAGGATATGAAGATGGATGTTCTATAGGTAAGTCGACAGGAGCAGTTCGTACAGGTACACCATCAATTGATTTTCTTAATCTTGAAAATACCTTTAAAAAGGAAAAAAAATGAAGATAGAAACTAACAGTGAAGCGGTGTTTTTCACTTTAATAAAACAATGTTTAAAAGAATATACATAGAGGGATAAGCAGTTTAGAATTGAAATGTCTTGGCAGTTTGACAAGTTTTAGTTTCAATTGATAGAAGTTGCAACATGAATGTAGGCATCATTTTCAAGAAATTGAATGTTCCAATACCCGGGAGTGTCTCAACTACAGGAGGAACGGACGAACATGTCAAATCGAGAATCGGGAAGGCGAGAAACACATTCATCAACCTGAAACCAATCTGGAAATCTTCGTCACTCAACCAGCATCAACAACAAAATTCGGATTTTCAATACAAACGTCAAGTCAGTCAGTTCTTCTATACGGATCAGAAACTTGGCAGGTCACAAAGAATATTTCCAACAGCCTGTTGCAGACCTTTATCAACAGCTGTCTTCGCTCTATACTGAAGATCAGATGGCCGGAAAGAATCACCAACAAGAAACTATGGGAACAAACAAAACAAGAACCAATCGCCCAACAAATATGCAGGAGAAAGTGGAGATGGATTGGACACTCGCTCGCTGAGGAGGCCGTTGGGTGACATCGCGCGTCAGGCCATTGCTCGAGTGGAACCCGAAAGGGAAGCGGCGAGTGGTTCGTCGGCGCAAGGGTGACATGGAGGAGATCGTGTGAAGAGGAGTTGAAACAGTATGGACTAACATGGATGCAAGTGAAAAGTACGGCAGAAGACAGAAGCAAGTGGAGATGTGTAGTTGAAGCCCTATGTTCCACTAGGAACCCAAGGGAACAATAATAATAATAATAAACATCCGGGAGTGATATAATTACCAAGAAATTATATATAAACATAGGAGTAGTAAAATTATTCTTCAGTAACAGTAAGCATTTATCACTTGTAATTGAACAGCAAATATACAACAAAGTATACAGACATTGGTCACTAGGGTGCAACCAGTGTCGTTCGTCTAGTCATCCATATCAGTGAAGACTGAATTCCATTAGTCAAAGTTTCCAATATGATCACGAAACTAGGTAACTTGCCATCGCGATGCACTCTGAATTTATATTAGATGGTTGGGGGTAGTCGGCAGGAAACCCTGAACCAACCAGTTGCCTCCACCATCTAATAACACAATACAGCTAAGTATGCTGGAGTTATTGGAAGAAAACAGTCAAAATTAGTGAATGACACATTACAGTTTAAAATGGTATAATAATAATAATATTCTTCTTCTTTTGGGTTCCAAGTGGAAAATATAGCTTCAACAACATATCTCCACATTAGTCCTATTTTCCGCTATCCTCTTCAGCTGGTCCCAAGATTGACCGTTGTCTCTCATCTCCTCCACGTCACCCTCGAAACGACGACCCACTCATCACTTCCTATTCGGATTCCACTCGAGAGATGGCTTGGTGCGTGATTTCACCCAACGGTCTCCCAACGTATACCCAACCCACCTCCATTTACTTCTACATATTTGTTGAACGATGGGTTCTTGGTTGGTTTGTTCCACTGCAGAGTTTATTGTCGCTAATTCTTACTGGCCGGCAATTTCATCTTCAATATGGATCCAGCCAGCGAAGGAGGCAGTTGTTGGCAAAAGTCTGTAACCTGTTGGAAATCCTTTTCATGACGCACAATGCAAGCTTCTGACCCATATAGAAGAAGTGATTGACTTAACATTGATGTTAAAAATCCGAATCTTGTCCTTTATACTGGCCAAGTCAGTGTAGAAGATTCCCAAACTGGTTTCAGGTTGATGTAGGCGTACCTCGCCTTCCTGATTCTGGCTCATTTTGATATCTTCATCCGTTCTGTATAGAAGAAAAGACCGATGAAGCTCGAAGGAGTGTCTCTGAGCTGAGTTAAACGTGATACACCGCTGGTGAGCTCAGCGCTAAACAAGACAAATAGCCATTCGATGTTCAGATCCCTTCGATCTGACTAACTAGCAAGCACTAATAGTTGATATGGGTGGTATGCAACTATTCATCTGAATCATTTAGTAGTATAGTATACAGTTTAACGCATAAATCATGTGAAGTTAGAGTTAAAAGATGTGTGATTTATTCTACCCAGACTTAATACCAGGTATACAACAAAATTCAGGATAAGTCATACAATCATACACGACAGTGACTGCTATATTTGGTAAGGGAAACAGTCTTTTTAATGCGAGTATCCACCTTCAAGCCTTTACTAATATAACTTAAAACATAATTTGTATTTGAACAGGTAAAGAAGTGTATTATTGAATAAAATAATAGATTAATAATAACTTTCATCATATAAGAAGATATGAAGCTTAATGAATTATTTCATTGTGGCTTATAAAATAATCAATCTGAACTATCAGATCAATTTTAAACGGTAGGCCTTTTTACCTAGGGGAAATTTCATCTCAAGTTCAAATTCATCATGAACTGATATCAGTGAAAAGAACTACGGAATACCAGGGAGCATTAGGCAGTTGTTTATTCATAGTTTAGGACACTTCTACAAGTGCGTACACAAGCCCTCACCAGAGAGTGAACTCATAGCCTTAAGGTTGGCTAGTGGTACAGTCACAACATTGAATGATTATTATTATTGTTTCCTTTAATTCCTAGAGGAACATAGGGCTTCAGCCGTGCGTCTCCATTGCGTTCGGTTCTCTGCTAGAGTCTTCACCTGACTCCAAGTCTGTCCACACGTTTTCTCTCACATGACCTCCTCCAAGTCACCCTTGCACTGACGACCAACTCGCCGCTTCCCATTCTGTTGGGTTCCACTCGAGCGATGGCTTGTCTAGTGATGTCACTCACTTGATGGTTTCCTCAGAGTATGGCCAGCCAATCCATCTCCATTTCTTCCTGCCTATTTGTTTCACAATCGGTTCCTGCTGTGTTGGTTCGCTCCAGAGATCCATGTTACTGATCTTTTCTGGCCATCTGATCTTGAGTATTGAGCAAAGACAACTGTTAATGAAGGTCTGTAGTATGTTTGAGATGCTCTGTATGACGCGCCAAGTCTCTGAATGAATGAAATAGATGTGAAGTTGGGAGACCTATGACCTTTACTGACTGAGGCACAGATCGAAGTAAGTTAGTTTAAATTTAGCTGCAATGAACACCTTTAGTCAATTCTGTTGTTAATGAAAATAAATACAACAAGTTGTAGGAAATTAAACATACTGAGTGAAAGATAATTTGAAATCGATGTCAACGATAAACAACTTTTCTATTTGAAGTTTAGCTGTCATGAATCAATATATAATATACATCATTATTACGTAATCACTGAATAAAGAGTAGTGCTATTCGTTGGTTATATAACTAGAAGGCTGATCACATTGCAACTCTACGCATCGTCGTCATCGAACTAAGCATAGAATGCCAGTCAAATCTCTACCTCAATTTCATCGACTTTGAAAAGGCCTTCGACAGACAGCGTTGACCGAGAAGTAATTTGGAAACTACTTCAACACTATGGAGTGCAATGCGCAAATCGTTATCAAACTCATTCAACAGCTGGCTATATGACAATGCTACGTGTCAGGTGATCCACAACGGAAAACTCAGAGAAGCTTTTGAAGTGAATACAGAAGTAAGATAAAACAGACTGCCTAATATCACCAATAACATTCTTAATTCGTCAGACTGTGAGTGGAGAGAGAGAGGAGAAGACAGGAATACTCTGGAGTGACAGATAAAAAGACTCTAGAAGATCTGGAATTCGCACGTCGATGATTTATGTTTAATGTCACACAAATTCGAAGACTTGCAGACAAACACCAACAAACTGGTTGAAGAGACCGGCAGAAAAGAGAGGACTCCGGGTGAACACAGAGGAGAAGAAGACGGAAGTGATGACGATAATCAACCAACAGCAACAGCAACAACAATCATTACCAATCACCATCGACTGTAGAAAGAGGTTGACAGAGGCTACTTCCTTCATTTGTCTTGGAGGTATTTTTTCAACCAGAGTCGGAACAGATGAAGATGTCATAGATTTCATAGAATTGGAAAGGCAAAATACATCTTCATCAACTTGGCACCAGTTTGGAAATCTTCTGAACTCCACCTCAGCATAAACAACAAGATTCGCATTTTGTTCAGCATCAGTGTCAAGTCATGTCAGTTCTCCTCTATAGGTCAAAAACTTCTACTGAGTGTCACGAGAAGGATTTCCAACAAGTTACAGACTTTTATCAACAGCTGCCTCCCTCGCTTGCTCCATACTAAAGATGAAACGACTGGTCAGAAAGAATCAGCAACAAGAAAGTCTGGCTGATAATAAACCAACTAAGAACCGATTGCTCAAAAAATATGTAGGAGAAAGTCGAGATGGATTGGGCATACATTGAGGAGGCCGTCGAATGACATCGCGCGCAATACAGGCCATCACTCGAGTGGAACCCAAATGGGAAACGATGAGTGGGTTGTCAGTGCGAGGGTGACATGGAGGAGATGAAAGATTATGGGCTATTGTGAGGCCAAATGAAGAGGACAGCAGAAGATTGGACAATGTAGAGACGTGTTGTTGAAACTGTATGCACTAATAGGAACCCAAGGAAATAAGTTCGTGATCTACAAACCATCTGATGATGGGTAACTGAATAACCTTTAGTTCAATTCAGTTTCAAGTTATAACTGAGTAACCAAATTACAAAATAAAGAGAGAACATACAAGTAGTGTTCTACTTTTAATCGGTGAGTTTCAGTAAACCATAGGTAACGTAATCATCAAAGTAGATTCTCACAATTGATCAGTTAAACCTTGTCTTGTTACTGACACTTTGCATACGGTTCATGTAAACATAGTTTCTGAACATAATGCTAGATAGCGTAGCAGCTGTGAGAACAAATCAGCTGTCCACTATATGCTATGGTTTTTAGTGATTTTCACTTCATGACACGAAGTTCACTGAGAAGATAAGAGCAAAAAACAGCAACAACAACAACAAAACAGGAACTCACTCTGAATTTATGTGGATTGACAACTTTTTCTAATGCTCTAGAATCACAAACAACACTAGTTGAATTCTCTATTGATTCACCTGGAATTGAAAGTGTATGTTGTATAACATAGGGATTTTCAAGAAGATATAGTAAATATTTCCCATGTGGTTCATTGATAAATCCAGAGAATTCAAAAGGCCAATCAATAATTAAACGGGAGGCTGGTATCAAGCTATGCTTACGTAGATTTCTTACCTTTAAAGCATGAAAAATAAAATAAAACAATAATAGATGAATTATAATTACATAAACACTATATTACAGATGTTATATATATATATATATCTTACGGTTTTTCAACTCGTGCATCTTACCTGTTCTTCTTTATTGTTCACCCTTATTCCTTCCCCTTAGCTGCTTAAAAAAGACTATTTCATAATTCATAGAACTCTGTCTGTTTGTCTGTTTTCAACATAGAACTTTGCACAGATGTGCAGCAGTTCAAGTCGTCATACTCCATGCAAAATAGAGATAGTAAACAGGGATATGAGACAAAAGGAAAAGTAATAACGAAGAGCATTATAGTTTTATTGGCTATTATAAGGCACAAGGAGTGGATGCATCTGCGACACTGAGAATGATTTTGAGCCATATCACCGATTATCTCCAGCCATTGGTGTCTTAAACGAGCATACTCTGATGTTGACGGATGAGAAGGACAAAGAAGAAAAAGTATCAAATATTGCTGAAGTTCTTTAGAATAATAACTATACAAAGAACTTCAATAACAGAATCAACACCGACATTAAATATGGTCAAAAACGTATTCTGAAAACATGGACCTCAACCGTTGTCTTTCCATATAGACCAGAGACGTTGGATGATATCAGAAGAGTACTCAATAAGAACAACATCAGAGTTTTCTTCAAAACATCAGACACATTGCAAAGCAACCTTGTCCATATAAAAGACCAAATCCCTAAGGATTCTCTATCTAATTGTGTCTATAAAATAAAATGCTTGGAATGTGATGCGATATACATTGAACAAACATCGCCAGAGAGAAATCAAAATCAGAAGAAATGAACACCGTAGAGCATCTGTTCAACCACCGAGAAATCCGGTTGTGCTAGAAAAGTTTGAAAAATCATCGCTGCGCTATAGAATCAGGCCACAAAATTGATTTTGACAATATTGAAATCATCATCCAGAAAAATTTCAGAAATCACAAAGAACGTCTTACATCATCACAAGCATTTCATATCAAATGGAATCCAAATTGTCTGAATAGGAATGATGAACTAAAACAGAATTTGACTTGGTTGCAACACCCCTGTCCGCCATGAAATGACAAAATCAACATGAATGCGATAAGCAATTTCACTATGTAAATACATGCTGCTTTTATAATTTTATACACTTATCCAGTCTAGCAATCTTCTCATGGTTTTTGTTATCTTCACCAAGTAGCTCACTTGAAAACACAAGAGATTACCCCATGCTGAGGAACAATGATTAAATTTGTTAATTATAAGCTGAGATTTTGTAAATTCTGGTTTGGCAATAATTTGATAAAGCTATTAGCAGCATTAAATAGTGAAACATCAGCAAAAAAATATCATTTTGTTTTTCATTCGTTGGGAAACGTGAAAGAATAAAAAAAAATTCAAAACTACATAAGCTCAATATGCCTTTAAAAATAACCTTTTATTTGCTAACTTTATGGTAGTAATTTGTGCTATGAAGAGTCAATTATCAAAGCTATTCTGAAATCAATTCAGAAAGAAGACGGAAACTTATTGTCTTTGGCAGGTTATTCTCCACTTTGTAGATTACTTTGTAAGAGGCGTTTGTTGAGATGGAATGACCAGTGGTGACGAGATGTTTGATTATTGCACTCCTTATACGGCCACTACTTCCTTTCTGCAGCCAAGCTGACCCTTTTTGACAGGATGCGCGTCGAACGACCGATGTACCTGGCTTCACAGCAACACGTGAACTGATATATGCAGATAGAAGTGGGCAGATGAGAAATTTTGTCCTTTGGGCTTCTGCAGATCAGCGGGCGACTGGAGAATACTATTCTCAGTATTGCCGCGAAAAAAAGTTCTTCTTAAAGAAGTGGAAATTCTCCTCTTAAGGATATCACCTTTGAAGTCGAGGTTCATATAAAGTATCTTTTTTGGCACGGATGGCGCCTCTTGCTTTTGGATTTTCTGTCTGATGTTTCTGTCAATGAATCTTGGTGGATATCCGTTTTGCATGAAGATTTCTTTCAGGAAGTGTAGTTCTTCTTCCAGGGTATCAGAGCTGCAATGCGTGGACGCGAGTAGCAATGGATCTAATTAGGTTTCTTTTTCGACTGATTGGTATCCAGCTGTAGAAGCTTGTCAGTTGGCCGTTCCACGTGGGTTTCCTATGGATGGATCTTCTTAAAGTTCCGTCAGCTCTTATTGTAATTCCAACATCATCTGTGTTGACAGTTTAAGATACTTTTTGAGTGCCCTTTTTTCTCTCTCTCAAGAGAAGTAATCAACTTGGACTTCCTGCAGAGTGAATCTTTCTAAAATGTCAACTGAAGTTACAGTGCATCACAGTATGCAACATTATTGCGTCATTCCACTGCAAACATTGATTTTAATCAATATGTATATTTACAACACTGATTACCTTTCGGTTAGATGAAACACTTAATTCAACACATGACAATTCTCATCATCATCATACTAGTAGCAGTGTCTTTTTTTTTTAAAAAAATGACCTTTTCCGATAAATTTTACAAAATCAAACTGAATAACTATTAAAAGCAAAAAAACGTACAGTAAATTTCCCGACAATTCTAACATCTCCAATTTGATTCTCTGCTGTCATTGAACTGATACCATCGCTAACATTCCCAGTGAAATAAATTGTACTAGGTTCAACTGTTCTGCATACCATAAAAAAAAGAATTTAGAAAGAAAATTGCTTTTAATATGTGATGAAGTCAAAATGTTGAGGATAATAAACAACGGGTACTGGGTTCGAGTCTCAGTGGGAACACTATCAGTCACTGGGGAATGCAGGTACATCCAGTTGATGATATTATATTATTATTATTATTGTTCCCTTGGGTTCCTAGTGGAACATAGGGCTTCAACTGCACGTCTCCACTTGCTTCTGTCTTCTGCTGTACTTTTCACCTGCATCCATGTTAGTCCATACTGTTTCAACTATTCTTCACACGATCTCATCCATGTCACCCTTGCACCGACGAACCACTCGCCGCTTTCCTTTCGGGTTCCACTCGAGCTATGGCTTGACGCGCAATGTCACCCAACGGCCTCCTCAGAGAGTGTCCGATCCATCTCCACTTTCTCCTGCATATTTGTTGAGGGATTGGTTCTTGTTTTGTTTGTTTCCATAGTTTCTTGTTTGTGATTCTTTCCGGCCATCTGATCTTCAGTATAGAGCCAGCGAAGACAGTTGTTGATAAAGGTCTGCAACAGGCTGTTGGAAATATTCTTTGTGACCCGCCAGGTTTCTGATCCGTGTGAGTTACAAGATTACATAACCACAACTCAGATGATTAAACAGATTTGTACTGTAGTAATGTGGCGCATTGATTTCACTACTCGACTTTCTATCCAATGGAATCGGGTTCGAATCCTTTGTTTCACCTAATTCAGCCTGGACAACTGTTTGGATTGACAGAAAAGTGTTCATTAATTAGATAATAAACCCCGCATTCAGTTCATCATTTGTAAATAATATCAAGTGCGTCGGTGACACAGAGGTAGGATGCTCGCCAACTACGTGTGTGGTCCGGGGTTCGATCCCCGGCCACCAACGCACTCCTTTATCCCGTTAAGCCAGTAATAAGATTGGTTGAGATGGAAGGTTGGGCACGAGGCTACCAACCCCATCCCGTAAAAGTAAACACCACTGCTACCGAAACTTCAAGCCTCTAGCTTAAAGCCCTTTGTTCCACTGGGAACGTAAAGGAATAAAAAAATAATACCAGACTTTTTATAATATGATTATATAGTCCTATGTATCCTATAGCTTCTTTTCTTTTATTCAGTATTACAGCACTTCGTGCCTCGTTTCTTCATTGACAGCTTTTCTGGCTATATTTAAACTTTCCCTACTTTTACTGATGACGCCAAACTATAAGCTACTCATGCATATATATATATCTTTATAAGTATCACACATCAGAGCAAAGTCAGCCATTGCATTATTAATATAATTAACACTTTAGCATATGAAAAAGGTGCATTGAAAAGAACATTTCCCGCCGCCAAAACTCATTCCACTTTCCAACACAGTATGCTCGTTAACCCAATCAAAAGTAGATAAGTATCCTGCTCCGCATGTCAACTCCAATTGCATTTACCAATTCACCTGCATTTGCGGCAGCAAATACATAGGAAGTACTGAGAGGACAGCGTCTACTAGATTCTCCGAGTATATCCCTAGAAGTCTCCGTTTGAAAGGTAGCAAAATGTTCGCAAGTGCGATTGCCAGACACATCTAATTAACACTAGACATACATTGGAAATTAGTCAGGCTTTCAAAATAATCAAAACACAAAGAAAAGGAAAGCATGGTTACTTCGGTTCACAGAAGCCATTGCCACCATCAAAAGACTTCGACCCAACTAATGCATACAGAAAGACAGTGTGACTAATCTCTCACTACCCTACCTAACCTCGACCGAAAGCTGCTACCTTGACGTGGTGGTCGGGCTTGAACACCGCAATGACCCAACAAGCTATACTGGCTGGAACATATGTTCCTGCAGGTCCTACCATGCCAGGAAGGTTGTTCGGATAGCGGTTAGACTAAAAGCAGTTACCCAACCCAATCCAATGACTTCAAACAAAACACAAAATATCATGCCGGATCGGTCGGGGCCCGGATTAACAACGACCGCGCTTTCTGCTGCCGTGTCACAGGGCAGAAGTGATAAATACGCTACTGAGACACACCAAATAAAAAACAACAAACAAAAACAGGCCGTGTGTGACCGGCCTCAAGCAGTTGTCCCCTGGGCTCTGCGGTCACGCAACCAACTTCCATGGTGTGGGCAGCCGGGAAGCAACAATCGCCCTCACAACCCGAAG
Source organism: Trichobilharzia szidati (assembly GCA_944472155.2). Lineage (NCBI taxonomy): Eukaryota > Metazoa > Platyhelminthes > Trematoda > Strigeidida > Schistosomatidae > Trichobilharzia > Trichobilharzia szidati. The sequence goes on along the minus strand of OX235274.1, from coordinate 103,752,415 downwards.
AGCACACGAAACCTTTCTATTCCTCACTCACCTTTGTCTTCATCTTCATCTCTATTATCTTGCCTTCCTTCTACTAATGCAACTCCTCTACTTAATGGCTCTTCACTTCCTCTTCACTCTGTGTGCACTGAAAACGACGGAAGCCAAAAAGCCACCATCGATAGTCTCCTAAAGCCACGTCACCAATTTCATATAGGGGCATTTAATGTTAGGACACTTTGCCAAATAGGACAACAGGCATCACTAGCCAAGACTCTGGCATCCCGAGCCATTGATGTATGTTGTGTTTTAGAAACACGCATACAAGACCCAAGTGTGGTTATTCACCTAACCCCACCTGGCCAACAGGATGAATATGCAAAATTCACCTTGAGGGTGTCAGGAGATGAGACGGCTAGCTCACAAGGATTAGCTGGTGTTGGGATAGCTCTGAGTACTAGGGCAGAAAAGACACTACTTGACTGGATCCCGGTAGATAGCCGAATGTGTGCTGTCCGTCTGAACGGATCAGTGAAAAGGAGAAAGGACTGCACTACTCGCCGATGCCTTTTCGTAATCTCCGCCTACGCCCCCACTGACTGCAGTTCGGATGAAACGAAGGATGAGTTCTACCAAAAGCTGTCTAGTTTGCTGCGAAAGGCTAAACGCTCAGATATAGTCGTTTTAGCTGGTGACTTTAATGCTCAAGTGGGGAAATTGTGTCAATCTGAGAAGAATGTCGGTGGCACATACGGAATCCCGTGCCAGCGAACCGACAACGGTGACCGTCTCCTACAGTTCTGTTCAGATAATCACTTGTTTCTTGTAAGCACTAACTTCAAACACAAGGAGAGACACTGTTTGACCTGGCGACCTCCATCATCAAACCAACGCTGGACACAAATAGACCACATAGCAATAAGCCATCGTTGGCGTGGGTCGGTAGGAGATTGTCGTTCCTTCTGGAACACGTGTGTAGATACCGCTCACGCACTGGTCCGCGCTCGTGTGTGCTTACGACTGAACGGACGTAGGAAACAGCTGGCGGTAAACCCATCACGTCCCCAACTCGATCTGGAAACTAAGTCCCTATTTGAGGAAGGACTAGCTAAACACATATCTGAGTTCGACAGCTGCGCTCACCCTGAAGAAGCCTGGAAGAATATTCAATCAGCCATAGATACAGCTGTAAAAGCTGTGAATAAGGTAAATCCAAGGGTGAGTAAAAACCATTGGATTTCGACTGCCTCATCCGAACTGATAGATGCTAGAAGACTTATTCCGGCGAGCTCCGAATTCAATGAGGAGCGAAAGCTGCACAAAAAGAAACTTACGAAAAGTCTCCGCAAGGACCGTGAACAGTGGTGGTTGACAAAGGCGAAAGAGATGGAAAAAGCATCGGCGATAGGCAACACTAGGCAACTCTTTAGACTCATCAGGGAAACGGGTGGGAGAAGGCAAATCATAAGTGAGACTATTTGTGAGAAAAATGGCTCCTTAATTAGTTCTCAGGATAGACGCCTCGAACGCTGGAAAGAACACTTCGAGGAACAGTTCAACTTGCCTACAGCCACACTGAGCCTCCCCGCCATCCAGCACACTCCCGAATGGGACATAGACACAGGCCCGCCGTCTGTAAGTGAGGTCAACAAAGCAATCTGTAATTTGAAACGAGGCAAAGCGGCAGGACCCGACGGAATTATTCCGGAGGTATTCAAATATGGGGGTGACATACTAGTATATAGTTTAACTAAGGTACTAGGTAACATCTGGGAATCAGAGACGGTTCCATCAGACTGGGGTAAGTCACTTATTATACCGGTATTCAAGAAGGGAGATAAGTCCTCATGTGATAATCATAGGGGGATCAGCTTAACGAACATAGTCTCTAAAATCCTAGGCTCAGTAATCATGAACAGACTAAGCCGAACTCGGGAGGAACAAACGAGGGAAAATCAAGCGGGCTTTAGGCCAGGTAGAGGGTGCATAGATCATATCTTCACTCTCCGACAGATCCTAGAACAAAGACACACTTTTAGGCGTCCAACAATTGCCACATTTCTTGACTTGAAGGCGGCCTTCGACTCCGTAGATCGAGAGGTTCTATGGCGATGTTTGACTATGAAGGGAGTGCCAAGAAAGTACATTGCACTAATCAAGGCACTCTACTCAAACTCACGTAGCTGTGTAAGGGCTTATGGGGAATTGTCATCTGAATTGATAACAACTAGTGGTGTCCGTCAAGGATGTCCACTTTCCCCTTTTCTGTTTAACTTCATCATAGATATGCTAATGGAAGTATCCTTAACTGAACTTAATGACTTAGGAATCGACTTGTTACCAGGGAATAGTCTTACGGACTTAGAATATGCAGATGACATAGTCCTGTTAGGGGAGGATGCTGACAAAATGCAGAGTCTTCTGAACACCTTGAGCAGCAATCTTCCTATGTTTGGCATGCGATTCGCCCCTGTTAAATGTAAGATGCTGCTACAGGACTGGACTACGTCAACTCCTAGCTTGGTGATAGGGAGTGAAGTGATAGAACATGTTGATCATTTTACCTATTTGGGAAGTTGTATCAGCACCAACGGATTGATTGGTGACGAAATCTCAGCACGGATCCAGAAAGCTCGGGCTGCTTTCGCTAACTTACACCATCTCTGGCGTAGGCGTGACATCCGGCTGTCAACCAAGGGACGTGTATACTGCTCAGCAGTTCGCTCCGTCCTTCTCTATGGCGGTGAGACGTGGCCATTGAGAGCGGAAGACATGAAGAGATTGTCTGTTTTTGACCACAGATGTTTACGATCTCTTGCTCACGTTAGGTGGTGTTATAAGGTAAGTAATGTTGACGTTAGGCGTAGAGTGTTGGGCAAAGAGGGAAAATCAATCGAAGAGGCTATGAAGTTACATAGATTGAGATGGTTAGGCCACGTGCTGCGCATGCCTGACCATCGTCTCCCCCGACGGGCATTACTAGCTGATATAGGTGCAGGCTGGAAAAGAGTAAGCGGTGGCCAAACAAAAACATGGCATCAATCCATGAAATCCCTGACAGTTAAACTGAGTCAGGTAGGGAGATGCAGACTTCCGGGTTGGGGCCCCCTCGGGACTCTAAGAATCTATGGCTGGAGACAATAGGTGACATGGCTCAAAATCGTTGTCAATGGCGCAGAGGTATTCAGTCTCTTTAACCTTCATATTCCTTTCTACCACTACTCATTCTGTTTCAATCTTATACTTATCTAAATTCTATTGATTGTCTTCTCTCCTTTTCTGTCTACCTTTGTGTGCTATTTGGAACGTGGCAACTCGAACTGCTGCACTTCGGTGCCAAGTTCTATGTTGAATTCAGACAGAGACAGACAGACCCCACCTAACAATCATAACTGTTTTGTTTGTGTGCTTTTTACTTTGTGCTGTTGCATAACATTCCACTCAATCTTGACTTTGATTTTCACTCGCTGAGTTGAACTCACTATTAAGTTTCCAAATCTACTAAATTATTTTCTCTATCTTATAATTTTATTTCACTATTCACTCACATCTTCTTGAACTATCCACCACAACGTGTATAAATTCACTCCGTTGTTCTATCTTGTATTTTGTTTCTAGTTCATCCCTGTTTCCAAGATAAATCTGAAATCCAGCCCTTTGTCTAATTACTATATAAATAATTACTTTTTTAACACTAAATAATTGTCTGCCTACATCATCTTTGAAATAATGTTGCTTATAATTACGGAATCCTTCGAAGTGAGGACAGGAGTAAGACAAGGCTGCCTTCTATCGCCAATGATTTTCCTGATTGCAGTAGATTGGATAATGCGACAAACAGCGTGCAATGAGGAAACAGGCATAAAATGGACTCACACAAAAAACTAGGAGGATCTGGACTTCGACGATGATATATGTCTGATCTCCCACAAACTGGAAGATATGCAAGCGAAAAGCAACAAGTTGGCAGAAGAAGCATCCAGAGAAGATAGGACTTCAGGTGAACATAGAGAAAACAGAGGTGATGAAGATTCCTGGGCAACACCATCAACAGCAACAACAACAACAGACAATGATCAGCATAAATGGGAGGAAACAACCTCCTTTACCTACCTGGGAAGCATCGTTTCAACTACAGGCTGGTGTAACTGACGAGGATATCAAAGCGAGAATCGGAAAAGCAAGACAAGCTTTCACTACTCTCAAGTCTGTGTGGAGGTCAACAACACTCAGCATCAAAAATAAGATCCGGATTTTCAACTCCAATGTGAAGTCAGTCAGTGCTACTATACGGATAAGAGACTTGCACTGCGCGTCATAAAGAGCATCTCAAACAAACTACAGACCTTCATTAACAGCTGTCTTCGCTCAATACTACTCAAGAGCAGATGGCCAGAAAAGATCATCAACAAAGATCTCTGGCAATGAACGAACCAACACAGCAGGAACCGATTGTGAAACAAATAAGCAGGAAGAAATGGAGATGGATTTGCTGGCCATACTCTGAGAAATCAAACCATCAAGTGAGTGACATCACTAGACAAGCCATTGCTCGAGTGGAACCCGAAAGGGAAGCGGCAAGTTAGTCGTCAGTGCAAGGGTGGGTGATTTGGAGGAGGTCATGTGAAGAGGAGATGAAAGCACGTTGACAAACTTGGAGCCAGGTGAAGACTCTAGCAGAGAACCGAACGCAATGGAGACGCACGGCTGAAGCCCTATGTTCCTATAGGAATTAAAGGAAACAATAATAATCATAATGCTTTCTATGTATAACTTAAAGTCACTGTGAAAAAAGTATGTTCAGAAATTTTGAAACGTATAACTGATTTATTTAGGATATAAGCAGTTGAAGAGAATCTATGAAATAAAACGAGCTTGTATTATCCTGCAAATATATTCATTCTTTGTTTATTCAAACTAATCATGAAATTTATGAAAAATCTGTTCAGGTAACTGAGTTCGCATAACAATCAAGTAAGCTGGTATTTCATCATATGGTTACATAGAAACGGTACATGATGCTGTCTAATTTGAAATTTTTGTTTCGTGTACATTTGAGTAAGAAAATATGATTTAGTGAACTTGACTTATGAGAATGTATAAAATCAAAAATATGTGTAGATATATATGTCCATACAAAGTTCACTTTTAACAGTTAGAAAACGATATTTTACAATATCGTTCGGTTTTTATTCATTGGGAAATAAAAAAACCTTCCTTATAATATGTGTAGATATTTGTTAAAATAATTGTTTTCCAAATTTTTATTGGTTGTTTCTATTGGACCAAAATGCTTGACCCTAACCAGCTCCAAGTATGAATACTTTAACTATGCCTTAAAGTAAAAATAATGCCATTTGTCAGGCTTATGGTAGCTATCAACTACAACTACAACTACAGGCGGAACTGACGAGGATATCAAAGCAAGAATCGGAAAAGCAAGACAAGCTTTCACTACTCTCAAGTCTGTGTGGAGGAGGTCAACAGCACTCAGCATCAAAAATAAGATCCGGATTTTCAACTCCAATGTGAAGTCAGTCAGTGCTACTTACTATACTAATCAGAGACTTGCACTGCGCGTCATAAAGAGCATCTCAAACAAACTACAGACCTTCATTAACAGCTGTCTTCGCTCAATACTACTCAAGAGCAGATGGCCAGAAAAGATCATCAACAAAGATCTCTGGCAATGAACGAACCAACACAGCAGGAACCGATTGTGAAACAAATAAGCAGGAAGAAATGGAGATGGATTTGCTGGCCATACTCTGAGAAATCAAACCATCAAGTGAGTGACATCACTAGACAAGCCATTGCTCGAGTGGAACCCGAAAGGGAAGCGGCGAGTTGGTCTTCAGTGCAAGGGTGACCTGGAGGAGGTCATGTGAAGAGGAGATGAAAACGTGTGGGCAGACTTGGAGCCAGGTGATGACTCTAGCAGAGAACCGAACTCAGTGGAGACGCGTGGCTGAAGCCCTATGTTCCCCTAGGAATTAAGGGAAGCAATAATAAATAATAATGGTAGCTATCAGTAAAATCCTAGACGGGTATTTCGACACTTAGTGGGAATTCGTCAGACTGATGTGCGAGCTATCCAATGGGACTCAAAGCTAGTACTCCTTGTTTCAAACTTGAAATAGTTATCTCCGCTAGGTGACTATTGTCAGATGATAACCATCCTTTGTGCAAGGGATATCAGTTGTAGAAGAGTTGACTTTCTTGGCCTAGTGGATAATACACTGGGATTTGGAATGACGCATGCTGAGTTCGAGGCTCAGTGTGAACATCATCACTCAGTACAGTTATACCAACCCAGTGGACTCCAAATAGGTTAGGATTCCACTGCTAACTACCACTCGCTAAGTAGTATGTTGTTAAGACTACAACATCTGTACGAATTTAAGATTACTTTCAACGGGTAGATTTTCGTAACAAACCAACATCAATTAGAGGAATCACAGAAAACCAGAGAGCATTGCAGATCTGTTTGATCCTAGTTTTCTAGACTCTTCATCAGGATGCACCAACGACTTAGTCAGGGATCGAATTCGAGGTCTTCAGGTTATGGGACCAAGATCATTGATAATTTAGCCATTTGGATCGGAATCCAGTGACATGTGAATTTTGACTTTCTCTTTACATATTGAGTGAAAAGTGTTGAATATATGTTCACAATTATAGCATTCCTTATTGATCCACTATTTCCTTTTTCGTCGTTCGATTTCGTGTTTTGTCTAAAAGAATCAAAGAACATTATCCCACTTGGCTACGAAAAAGGTAACAGTCGATCAATAAAGAGTGGTATATTTTTCAATCAATATCCTTGATGAACATCCACTTCCCTTTGACATGGTGGACTCCATCGAAGGCGTGTTACTGAATTCCAGCTCAAATGGCTGTATGATCAACAATCTCGGTCTCGTTATCTGAAAGTCCCGGGTTCGGTCCCTAGTGGATTGTGGGTTCGTACTACTGAAGAGTCTCGAAAACTAGGATAAAACAGCTGTCCAATGTGCTTTCTCGTTTTCATTGATCATTCTAATTGATGTTTTTTGGTAACGAAAATCTTGAAACTTTCAATAATATTATTATTGTTCCTTTGGGTTCCTAGTGGAACATAGAGCTTCAACTACAAGTCTCCATTTGCTTCTCTCTTCTGCTGTACTTTTCACTTGCACCCATGTTATTCCATACTGTTTCGACTCCTCTTCACACGATCTCCTCCATGTAACCCTTGCACCGACGTCCCACTCGCCGATTCCCTTTCGGGTTCCACTCGAGCACTGGCCTGACGCGCGATGTCACCCAGCGGCCTCCTCAGCGAGTGTCCAATCCATCTCCCCTTTCTCCTGCATATTTCTTGGGCGATTGGTTCTTGTTTTGTTTGTTCCCATAGTTTCTTGTTGGTTTTTTGTTCTTTCCGGCCATCTAATCTGCAGTATAGAGCGAAGACAGTTGTTG
>OX235274.1:103715784-103744475 GCA_944472155.2 Trichobilharzia szidati | reverse complement strand
TCACAACTTCGGGTCACTTATTATCCTTTTTCTTTATAAGGTTAAATTTGCCAACAGCTTTTAGTTTTCACTATCAGTACTGACGATACACAACCTAGGCCTAACTGTTGTTAAAAGTCAGGTGACTAAACTTAAACCTTGTCTCTTTCCAAAACATAGAGGAAATAACACAATTACGCAAAGTTTGGACAAAAATGTACCAGACAGCATTGATGTGTGGAACAAAACGGCCAGCGAATTGCGGTTGCACACACACAAGAGGACAGAATACAACATTCACTCGAAGTTGACCTCAAGTGGTGGGATTTCGTATTCGGGTAACCAATAATCGCACGATAATCGCGAGAGACATAGCCAGGTAATATTAATTGGCGGACTGTCATGGAGTCTGTTTGCCACGATTAACGGTGTCTTCGGCTAAACATAGGGCCTCAGAAGCATGTTTCTGTTTCCCTACATTCCTCGCCATCATTTAAGCTGACTTTATGTCTGCCCACTACCTTTCAATATTTCTTCACATGTCCTCCTTCACCTCACCCTCAGACGCTAAAACAGTCTTTTTCCTTCAGGCTTTCCTCGAAGGCCTGTCTTGAGTATGATATCGACCGAATGTCTCCTCAAAGTTTTTTAATTCATCTCCATTTTCTGCTGCATGTTTCTTGGGCAATAAGTTCCTCGCTGCTTTGCTACCACACTTCCCTGATGCCTACCTCTGTTGATCAGCAATCTGATGTTCATTATCGAACAAAGGAATCTGCTGATCAGTGTGTGTGGTAGCCTGTAAGAAAAGCTTTTTCTAAAGCTCGCCCCATGTCTCTTAGGCATACAGGAGCCCTAAACTGACATTGGTTTTGAAGACATGGGTCCCATTTAACGTGCTAGTTACTGAAGATCTTCACCAGTAATTCCAGGGTAATAAACGCCTCTCATGCCCTACTGATACTGGGTGGCTTTGATATCCTTCTTGAGTTCGTGCGATTTAGATATAAATCATTCTTGAAGTTCATATCTTCTGGGGATTTTCGCCCGACTAATGCCAGTCTTCTCACTCTTCATAACCAGACGCTTGGTCCGGTTTACCACAGTCAGAAACATCGTCATTAATAGTAGGTAACTTAGTTTCACCCTTGTCTTCAGTCCAAAGATTTCAGCAAGCTTACACCTGTGAATGTCTTGTTATGTGGCTTAAACTTATAGCTACTTGATAAGACCAGGCGGCATACTTGAACTTCCGGCCACCGAAAAATACCATTTCCCATCAAATCGCATACTGCTTCAATTTGATCCCACATATTCGTTTTAGTTAATCACAGATGCCTTCAAATCGTACTATTTGTAATTGCGTGTTTTTGAAATCTTTTTGACCTATCGCACTGGGACATCCCAAAAAATTGGGGGTAAATACACCAGTGGGATTGACAGCGTGCATTAAAACGCACACAGGTTAATCATATGATTGTGCTGGAAGTAGTATTAACTGCAGATCTCAGCTAAACAAAGTGGCAATCTCCAATGTTCTCAAATATCTATCGAAATGCTGGTGTTTCAGCCGTACAAGGGACTTGACTCCACCAACAGTATGACAATAGCCCAATTCCACTAAATGCATGTAGAGTTTTCTACCAGAATAGACAAATGAATATTTTTTTAAAAAAAGAAAAGTTTGTGGCATATTATAACAGAAATTAAAAGATATATAACAAAAAATGAAGCATTTTGCCAGGGCCTTGCACAAAAAAGGTGGGAGGGTGGTGATTGCTAGTCAGCGGATATGATGGTGGGGACATATGAGAACCACCCTTATCTGTGGGACAGCACTCTATTGCTAAGGCTCCTGAGTTCGAATGGCTTCTGCAAAATAAGAGAATAAAATTTAAAAAAAAGACAACAGAAGTTGAAAATTAGCCTAAAGCTGAAGTTTAAATAACAAACTCCTCGAATGCAAGTACATGGTATGAGTCCCCTACTTCAGAAGGACACCTAAATGTATACTTCAGAAAAACAGTAGTTATTATTAAGCCCTCGCTTTTCTTCTACATAGTTCACGCACTTTGACTTTTGTGTTTAACTCATATTCAACCTATATAAGTAGGTAAAATTATCATCTTTTTTCACTTAAACTTTTTTCTTTTCGCAAGAAAGACTAGAATTCCATCACTAGAAAATCTCAGGGGGAAATAGTATTTTTTAAATGAAAAAAAAACAACAAAAAAAATGATGAACCCCATGTTTTTTATATATATGTTTTGAATAATTAACACCTATTATATACTTCTGCACCTCTCTGTCGGTTTCCTTGTGTCTTCTTCTCTTTTCAAAGGTACTGCCTTAAACGAAGGCACTGAAACAGTGCCGCTATCCTCAACTAATGCGGAATATTGCTAGCCCACCTGGTGAATAACGGAACCGCCTCTATCATGAAATCTGATGACAAGTTCAAAGTTGGTCTCATATACAACTGGAATTATGGTGTACTCACCGGTGAATTTGAAGTTTTATGGACTTTCAAAGACTCTATGAATCATTTACTTACAATTACCGTTCATTCCGCATCTCTTATATTTCACGTCAGCACCTGTACATAAATGCTACTTACCTTCCACAATTAACGTAATCGTTTATAATTCCCGCGTGAAATTGACATACCGTATTTTTTTCAATAACAGTTTTGATTTGATGCTATATCTCATGAATTATTCAGTTGAAAGCATATCTCGAAAATTACCTATTGCCTTATTTGTACATTTCTTTTTAAATATTTCTCTCAAATTTACCAGTATTCAATCTATTTCTAGATTAACAAATCATATATATTCTATAAGTTCTAATTAGTGTACATTTGTTCATGCCTGTAAAAATGGCTGGTTTCTGTTCCAGAAATAAAATTATTATTATTATACATAGTATAAAGGAAAAGCATGGCTGACGGGTAGTAACTTTTATTAATACATATTATCATGTGTGTTTTCATTTTTACAGTGACGATATTGTTACCTCTAATATTTCACCTTTAAACACTTAAGTTGTACCCCATATACCATTTTGCATCTTTTATTAATTAGACAGATTGTGCCTTATCGGAGTCCTGTGCATTTCTTATTTGAACTGACACTTTCTCAGTTTTTGGGCTCAACTATTTCACTGTTTGTGTTTGAACGCCGAATAACCTCACATTTGAAGGTTTGTAACATGTTCACCTGATAATAATAATTTACATTTTCATATAAACATAAATTTACATGAAAATGCATGCCATTTTTACAGGCACGATCAAGTATGGTATAATGTCAAATAGTAGATTGTCTACAAGTTAATAATGTTTCAACAGCCAAATATTTAATATATGTATAAATACACTCTTTGTCTGACCCAGGTCGTATCATTATTGAATTGAACAGTAGTCCTCCAGGTTGCGCAGGAAAATCGACTTCATTTCGTTTTCAACCCGTGGTTGTAGGCATACGATAACCAACCAATATTGGGGTAAGTACAACGTTTACAAGGGATAGTGAGCTGTTTTAGAAAAGTAAAGGTGCCAGGGTGAATCATTAAAGTGTAATGAAACAGGTAAGTGCAATGTATTATTAACAGATGCATTTATAAAGAAAATACAATGGGAGACTTTAATCCCTAGGCTGACAAAGTTCATTCGCAATGCATCATGCTACCCATATAGGTCTTACTATCATGATGTCCACTTTCGGTTTAATACAATTATCCACAAGCCTGTTGTTTTAATTTCATACCTTTTTGTGTTTGGTGCACAACCGTACCCTATAGAGAATAGGAATAAAATAAGTCGAATCAAATTCATAAAGAGCTATAAAATGTTAGGTTTAGTGGAATTTGATGAGAAGCAAGTGAAGATGTTATTAGAAAATGTATGAGATGAGACATTGTTAAGTGATATTCGAAGATACGACAAAGGAAAGCATGTCAATTTATAAGATGCCCCATAAATCTGTGCAGAGCCCACGTGGTCGCATCTCAGCAATAGGCTGACTGAATGGCGTATATTTAATAGTAGAAGCATGATCTGTCTAGGCGATCATTATTATCTTTTTCAGGATAAAGATCTAAGCCCTCATAAAAATCTCGAGCCGTGGAATTGCATATTGCTGTTCCTGCAGAATGGGGCGATTCACCTTAATGACCACCACCATATCTACTGATCAGCATGCACCACCCTCCCACCTTTTTTGATGTTAGGCTCTGATTATTATGGCTGCAGCAAATATATTGCTGGTTCCAGGCACGTTCGTACCTCACATTCCATTTCCCTAGCTTTCTTAGTGAGTGCTTCCAATAGGCCTCCACGTACAGATTTATGAACATATTATATATGTGTGCATGCGTTCTAATGAACAGATTGGTTTATAAGATGTTAAAGCCTTAAAGAGTAAAAAGAAAAGGTTTTGTGAATAGTGGAGCAAGTTTCAGCAGAACAATATAGTTAGAGTTCAATGTAGGTGGTATTAACTGAAAGTAAGGTCGGTTGGCAAGACTTATTGTACTAAATTATCATGGCAGTCTTTTATATAGTAAACATTTGACATTGCAAAGTAACCTCTCTACACATGTTATAAAGAGATATTAACACAGAACCAACAAAATTTTAACATTTCGTTAACAATACTGCGGTGTGTGTATACCGAAGAAGGGTAGTTAGTCTTACAGGGGACCGTAAAGTAAATCAAACTATATATGATAAGAGTGTAATCAATATTATAATCCGTATTATTAAAGAATACATTAAGCTCAACAATTGAGTGTTATAAGGGAAACAAGTGTGGTAAAGCAAGAGAACATTTGCTGCATAAATATTTATCATTTTAAGTAATAATAATAATGTATTTCATATAAATTTACAAATTTACATGAAAATGCATGCCATTTTTACAGGCACGATCAAGTATGATATAATATCAAATCGTAGATTGTCTACAAGTTAATCGTATTTCAACTGTTAAATATTCGATACATATAATACACTCATTTTCTGAATTAGGCCGTATAGTTATTGAATTGTACAGTTGTCCTCCAGGTTGAGCGGGAAAATCGACTTCGTCCCGTTTTCATCCCGTGGTTGTAGGCATGCGATAACCAACCAATATTGAGGTAAGTACACCTTTTACAAGGGATTGGAATCTGTTTTAGAAAAATTAAAGTGCTGAGGTGAATCATTAAATTGTAATGAAATAGGTAAGTGCAAGTATCATTAATAAATGCATTAATAAAGGAAACACCCTACGGTAACAACATTCATTTGCAATGTATAATGCTACAGATATATCACAAACTATCATGATATCCACTTTTGGTTTTAATACAATTATCCTCATGCCAGTTGTTTATTTTAATGACAATCAAATTTCAAGAATTGATCGTGCATAATTACTAAGTATTATTATATTAGTATTGGGACTAGTGTGCTTTCCGTGGTTAAATATTGAAATGTCATTGTTTCACCACTCTACCAGCAGCTGTGATCTTTTAGACGGGCTAGGGTGGACATGTTAATATGTTTTTCTAGGCTCCTTTTGAAACTGTCAGGCTTTTCACAGGATCTAATCTCAGAGGGTAGTTGGTTACAAAGTTTGCAACATTTAATGGTGAAAAGTTAGCTCTAGTGGTGCGTTTATGAGTGTTAACCTTGAGAAGGTAGTCATGGATGCGTAGTCCATACGATTTAAGATTAGCCCTCGTTATGGATGAGTTACTGTTACAGTGCTTTCTTATAACTTTGAATAAGAGAAATAAGTTGCATTTCACTCTCCTTGACCATAAGGGTTCTAAGTCCAGTCGAATACATCTGTCAAGGTATTCTATTTGCTTGTCATAGCCTAAAATGCGTTTCGTCAGGAATCTTTGGACACTTTCAACTTTTTTCTGCCTGCTGACTTAAAGCTACTGTATAAGTGGGCGCAGTATTCAAGTTTGGGACAAATACATATCTTATATATAGCCAATCTGGCTTCTGAAGTGTAAAAGTTGCGTAGCACAAAGCCGGTTAGACGTTTACAATCAGATACCACCTTATTACCATGTTCAGTAAAGGTAAGATCTGAGTATGTTACACCGAGATCTGTGACTGTGTTCGTTTTTGAGACAAGGTCACCGTACATGTATAGACATATGCTAGTTTTCCAACGTCCGAAGTATGTTATCCCAGACTTAGCTGGATTGGACATTAACTGCCACTTTACACTCCAGTTACATAGACTATTTAGGTCATTTTGGATTTTACTAGCAATATTCATATCATTATAGTCGAAATCATATGCAACTTTGAGGTCATCTGCAAAGAAGTACGGCTTGCCATACTTGATCATAGAGACAATATCATTTATGAATACAATGAATAGGGTAGGACCAAGAACGCTACCTTGTATCACGCCGCTGGTTATTGGTTTGGATGTAGATAAGTGATCGTTGATTTTAACTAATTGTTCTCTTCCTGTAAGAAAGGAAGTTATCCACTCGAGTAGCCTTCCACTTACTCCATAAGATAGGAGTTTCAATATGAGTCTCTTATGTGGGACCTTATCAAAAGCTTTCCTAACATCTAGAAATAATGTTGCTGCCGAACGACCTTTGTCTACACATTCAGTTATGTGGTCGAAATAATCTAACTGGCAAGTGATGCACGACCTTCTAGTTAAGAAACCGTATTGGAAAGGGGATATTAAGTCATTCGAAAGCAAATACTGAAGAATTTGCTTCTTTACAATCTCTTCCATCACATGTGAAACCTTGGAAGTGATGTTGATGGGGCGGTAGTTATCTATGTCCGCTGAAGGTACGGTTTTGTGAATGGGGACGACGTAAGATTTCTTCCAGCTATTTGGATATGTTCCACCCCTTAGGCGAAGTTGAAAATATCTTGAGGAGAAGTAGGTTCATGTCCTTTCCACCATTTTTTAAGAGGACGGAAAACATTCCACCTGGGCCGGGAGTATTAGTAAGCTTGAGAGTTGTGATAGCTTTATCGATTTCTTGGGTGTTGAAGACTACACAGCTTGAACACTTTTCTGTTTTAGGAGGTAAAACAATGTCCTGGTCATTTTTCAGAGTGAACAGTTTGGCAAAGTGCGTGCTAAATACTTCACATATATCCTCAGCACTTTCGTGAGTGATGCCGTCTAGGTGAATTATTTTTGGATATGTAGATTTGGAGTTTGATAACCTATTTTTGAAGAGCTTGGCTATTTCTCCAGTGTTATGTGGTGACTGAATGGCACGTGTTTCTTCATTCCTAAGACTTAGATTTTTCAAATCACAGATTCTAATGAGGATTGTTTTGATAGCGATTAACGATGATAAGTCGTCATGTCTGTAGTAACTTAATGAATGCTTCCGCAAACTTCTTCTTAATGATACTGGAATAAAATCACCTTGAGGGATTTTGAATTTAATCAATTTCACAGGCGCTATGACATCATTAACAGACTGTATATTGTCAAAGAAATTTTTAAGAACTTCCTCTAAGGAGTCATTATTAAAGTAGGAATCCCAGTTAGAGTATCTAACCAAGTCCTGATACAGGTCCCAATCAACATGTGTGTATAGTCTTATAGGTGTCCGACTAACTTCGTTTCTGTGTGTAGTTTCTGGAGAAATGTTAAACGAACATTTTACTATTTTATGATCGCTACCTGGGAATTCATGTCCCACATGTATCGTAGATGGTGCTACGTTGATCGTGAATATAAGATCAAGAATATTATCGGACCTAGTGGGTACATTTATTTGTTGCGTCCACCCTCATGTAATGATGGAATTAAGAAGATTATTTTACCTCGAGGGTCCTCGAAGTGTACGCCATGATATATCAGGCAAATTGAAGTCACCTCCAATTATATTATAGCTGAAGGGAAGATTGGGTGCAACATTAAATATGTTGCTGAGTACGTTATCGTATTCGCAGTTGGATGATGGCGGTCGGTATACACAACCTATAAGGATAGGTTTACTTCTGAGAACTTTTATTTCGAGTCATTAAGTTGTGACAGAATAGGGTGACTAAAATGCGTTGCACAAATGGGTTGTTTAACGTATATAAGTGTTCCACCCCCACGATCTGTTACCCTATCCCCTCGAAAAAGATTGTACCTATCAATCCATAAGCTATCATCCGTAATATCACTTGAGCACCAGGCTTCAGTGATCATGATCAACGACGGATTGCATATAGAGGCTAACGTACATAATGCTAAGTGTTTGTTAAGAACTGATCTAGCATTTATGAGGATGACGGATAGACTTTGACTACGTGGTTTTAGTGTATGGGCGATGTCGTAATAAAATACTCTATGATTATCAACTGAATACATGCAGTCGTTACCGAACTCATTACTTAATATCTTTTGATCACTAGAGACGTTTTCATCAATTTGATACTTAGGGATGGGTTGTGAAACGTCACTCGTGCGTAGTTGGTCTTTTAGATATTGCGTGCTATGAGAGATACTAGTATGATAATCTAGAGTATTGCTGTTGGTATTAGGTGTGGATAAGGTGTTTGCTATCTGCCTGGGAAGAAGCAGTTTCCCTGTTGTAAGGTGTTCGCTATACCAGCAAGGAATTGGTCTGATATCATGCGTGCTAAGTACATGATCCCCGGCGTTTCTGCCAGTTGTTGCTGGAGAAAATTTTGGTCATATGAGTTAGCTAGAGCCGTGTTATCTGCGTAGTTATAACCGAAATGTGTGATCGGCGTGTTGTTGTGTGCATATGATTTAGATCCCAGTGTCTGGTAAAAGTTCTTCCTAGGCCATGATGAGCATTGTGCTTCAGTTGGCATTTGTCCCCTACTGAATGCATGGGAAGTATGACAGGGCACTATATGTGTTTTTGACCTAATGTCTGTATTCTCAGACTGGTGTTTCCTTGCATTCATTAATGTGTCGAGACCCATTCCTACCACTGGATGCTACGATAGACTCAGTTTTAGTCTGAAGTTCACGGTTATTAGGTTGGTAGTTAACGATTACGGTAAACCTGGAATCATTGAGCTACTTCGCGTATACTAGGCTAACACAGTAAACTATTGATAGCACTAAATGAAATTTAAATGCAATCTAGTTAGCTCTTTAGGCGCTGGGACGCATCTCACTGGGAATGACAAAAATTCGACTGATAAAACTTAGTAAATGAGACAAAGATCACTCTAATTTATCACAGACTTTCAGAATACTTTCATCGTGAAACAATAGACTGAAGTCTGTTTTAAACTTTCACTCCTAAATATGGGAATGGAAATGAAATGTAATAACGATTTCGGCGTACACGTTTATACCAAGAATATACACAAGAACAACAAGAAAATACTAACATTTTCACAAAAATGAACGATTCACAGTGGTGCGGCGTATGTTGTCTGCAGTTCATTTAACAATGTTGGTTCATGCTGACAAGGCAACTTCTTACCTCTCATAAGCATTCCGAAACATCTTGCCTGGTTGTGGTGTTAGGCAGGCGGTTATTCATATAGTGATGGAATTGTTTTGTAAATCGTTAGTTAGTTCACCGATAATGCCCCCTTCATTTCTTTCCTCTTGCATGACCTCCCATATTCAGCCAAAGCCAATTTCATTGAATATGCCGACGATAACATTAATCATTCCTGTCTGTGCAAGAGCACACCAATTTTACAGGCATGGATAAGCATTATTTAAATTACATAAATCTGGTTTATGATGAGTTTACATGGTTGCTAATTGGTCAGCCAATGCCTCCACATTCACACAAAATCCAAGTCGGCGGCCTGCTAAAAATCTTTTTCTTTCCTTCACGTTCCCCAGTGGAACATAGGGCTTCAAGCTAGTGGCTTGAAGTTTCTGTAGCAGTGTTTATTTTACAGGATGGGGTTGCTAGCCTCATGCCCAACCTTTCCTCTTCACCAGCTTTATTTCTGGCTTGGAGAGGTAAAGGAGTACGTCAGTCGGGGATCGAACCCCGGACCATGTGCATGGTCGGCGGGCATTCTATCCGCTATGCCACCGATGCTTAAATCTTGGGCTACTAAAATTTCCATCCTAAATATTGCATTTGTTTCCTCGGATTTATTTTGTTTTAATCCTTCAATTATGTGCCCTAATGGTATTGTTTACTCTCGCGATTATTTAAAACGTTTCCAACCGGCTGATTTACTAGTTTCTAAGAAACTTAAGGAAAGACTTCATCATGGATGGCAACAAGCTTTAAAGCGTACTCCGATGCATTTGATGACTATTCCTGAGATTATGAGCACAAATTGCGGATCTCTACCGAACAAGATTAATTACTTGCATTCTTTATTTATAGTGTAGAATCTATGATTATTTTGCCATGCTAAGTAGTTCTGTTTTGCTAACTTTTACATTATATATATGGAACAATATTAGTGGCCTGTGTAGAAATGTTTATCATGTACTTCCAATAATATTAACATTTATCGTTGTAGCTTATTTTAATTTATACGTTTGGTGAACTTATAATATCTATGTGGGGTGAAAAAGAATGTGTAGCAGTCAGGAGCTAAGTTGTTGCAAATGTTTAGAAACGCTGAAAATTCCATTCATTATTATTATCGTTTGGAATAAAGTAATTATATTATTCTGATATGTTATAACTGCATGACACTTATGAATATCTGCATCACTGCACTCTGTAGTTCTGTAGAGAGTGTCAAATTACCATATGTTCAACTCAGCTGAAGACCTTTTTAAACTGAGGAAGCTGAGATAGAGATTTGGCTGTCAATTTTATGCTCTATCACAGGTATTACAGTGTTTCGATTTGGTCTTATGAGCTATTTCGCCTAAAACCGACTCGTTCTGCCTGAAGTATTAGATCAGGATCATCTCAGTTTTTTCAGAATGACGCTGCTTCATACTAACTTGGAATGGACAGGAATATGATATCGCTGCAATCATTGTATTCGCTTAAACCGCCCTGCTTTGGCAGCTTCATATGGTAGTTCCTTTGCCAATGTGCAGGTAATTTTCCACATCCACACCCTCAACAGTGAAATGAAACTGTCTGGTACGAAGGTCGCTCTTAGTTCCATTCTGTTCTGCTTCATTTGCCAATTTATTGAAAGTGTTAGCTGTCATCCCCAGCACTCTTAATCATTCCTTTGTTCATGACATTGTAAGTTTTACTCGGATTTTGCTTTCGTTGTTCGCTGCTGCTTTGGTTTCGTCTCCCGTTTCACTATCCTTTCATCAATCGACTTCCAGGTATCCGCGGAGAGCCATTTTTTGTCTTACCTCTTCTTCTTAATTAAGTTTTCGGCACAGGTTTTCCCCCACACCGCTTTCAAAAAGCTGGTTTATTTCTTCACCGACAGTGAAGCAGAACAACAGGGTCACAAGGCACATAGTCTATGAATAAATGTCGACACAGACCACAATAATACTTCTGATGGCTTTTCTACGGTCTTCTGCCGACTCACATACTATTAGGCAATGGCTGCCACTGTTTTTCCTGCCAAATGGAGATGAATTTGAATAAACAAACTATCTGCTGACAATGATGTTTCTTAGTATCCTCAACCTTTTCTCAGTGATCACAGTAAAGGCGTCCCTTGCAATTTCGTCCTACGGTTTCTTTATGCTGACCTTGAGTGGTGGTCTATCCATGGCTAATTTGAAGTCTTTCAAACGGATCTTGGAGTTTCTTTGCACTAGTTAACGTCTAATCACATATCTGCTGCTCTTCTCAGTTTTGTGCCTAGTAGGTTGCGTCTGCCTCCACTTTCTCGAGATTGAGGTGGAATCTCTGTGATTTTTGGCGTGCCTATCGGGTGAAACCCATGTCGTTATGAGCACAATCCAAATAACTAGAAGCTTAGAAATTTGAAAACAGTCCGCCGTTCTTATTCATTTCGAAATCGGACAACAATAAAACCATCACGCCCCTAACTTGATCAGGACATCAAATCCGTATCCAAGGAAGAAATGACTAAGTGCGTATGTGAGATTGATAGTAATCCTCATCCTGAGAAAGCCTGGCATAATATATAGTCAACTGTGGAAACAGTGGTGAAGGTTGCTGATAACCTTAAACCACAAATTAGGAGTACCAGTGGATTTCCGCAGCTTAATCCAAAATGATTGATACAATAAGATTGATTCCGGAGGGCTCCAAACACGATGAGAAGTGGAGGCTACTGAAATTCAAACTAAGAGTCTCCACGACGGCCGTGAACAATGGTGGGCAACAAAAGCAAAAGAGATGGAAATGGCATCGGCTATAGGCAGTACCAGACTTATTGGATAAACGGTTTCAAATGGCAAACGATAAGCTAGATAATCTAAGAGAGAAGTGGTACTCTAACTACACACTAGTTGAGACGGTTAGAAAGTTGTAGGGAACATTTTGAGGAGCAAATTAACTAGCCTACAGTCGCGCTCAACTTGCCAAACATTCAGGGTAAGTAGACATCGGTTCTCCATCTCCAACTAAGGCTATAAGGGCTTTCTGTATTCAGAAATGAAGTAAAGCAGGATGAACTGATGGTATGACCCCAAAGGTCTTTAAGGGTGGTGGTAACAGACTGTTGTCTGGGTTAACTAGGGTATTAGGTAATGCCTGGGAACCAGAGATTGTCCTTTTAGGCCATTATGAATCACTGACTATCACAGCTTGCAAAAAGAGAGATAAGTCTCCGTGATATAATCATATAGGGACATGCTTGGTGAATATATTGCCTTAAGTTCTGGGTTAAGTATTCATGCATAGACTAAGCTCATCTAGGGAGAAACATTCGATAAGACCACACAGACTTAAGGTCAGGAAGAGGTTTATCGATCATATATTCACCCTTCGACAGATCTTCGAACACAGTCATACTTACTTGCGTCCAACAACTTCCATTTTTCTTGACCTAAGGATGGCATTCAGTTCAGTCGAACGAGAGGTGCTATGTCACGCTCTGATTGTGCAGAGAGTGCCGGGAAGGCTTATTCCATTGATCAAGACACTATTCGAGCTCAAGCAATCATACAAGGGCGTATAGCGTGTTATTGTGAGAAGTGATGATAACCAGTAGTGTCCACCAGGGATATCCACCGTTTTGTTTAGGGTCTTCACATAGGCACTCATGGAACTGACCTCAAAGACTAATGAATTAGTTTGTTACCAGGAAGCAGTATGTATGTGTCCTTGTCCATCTGGATGAAAACCGTAACAACACTCAGATTCGTCTGAAAATCCTAAACAGAAATCTCCAAATGTTTGGCAAGCAATTCACCTGCTTCTCTCAGGGGTAAGACGACGCTGCAGGACTGAGCTCCATCAACTCAGCCCAAATATGGGGAGAGAACTGGTGGAGCTTGTTGAACACTTCATTCATTCCGGAAGTTGCATTAGCCTCAATGGACTAATCGCTGACGAAATCTCATCACAGATACGAGAGGCTTATAAAGCATCTACCAACCTATCTCGTCTCTGGAGTAGGCTCTCTATCTGCTGAGTTAAATAGTAAAACACAGTGACAATTATTTGACTTGAACCGACACCCTTTGGTGCGAAATTCTCTGTTGAAATTTAGTTAGTTAGTCATTCATTTCACTAATTTACTATCGATCCATGAGGAGTCCTTTTCCTGTGTTGTTGTCTGCTTCTAGTCTTCCTGGCATTCATATCATCCACCAGAATTTGATATCGCAATTTAGCTGAGATCTTGTCCATCGCTGCTTGCCGTATGTTGTTTGTAGAGGTCCTATTTCTTGTACTATTCTGCGTCACTTGTAGCGTTGTATTGTTGATACTGTACTTTCTTTTGAGTAGAATCTTGCCATCATCCTTGGGAGACTGATTTCCGTTGCACAAGAGTTTCGTTGCTGTTGGCGAAATCATGATAGGCACATCGTGTGTGCGTTCATGGGTGTTAACTGGGTTACCGGAGTAGGTCACTGACATCTCAGCTAACAATTCGAAGAGTCCACATCCATTCCTTTTTTTTCCCAAGGTCACTTATGTCCTATATCTTCTCACTTCCTCTGCAATTTGAGTAACCTTTTCAGTATCCTTTAACAGCCGTAAGTGTTTAGAGTAGCCTGGCCACCATGTCAGGTGGGTTAGGTCAGAGTCAGCAGGTAGTAGGCCGAAGACAGGTCCAGCAGAATAGACGGCTACACAACAATCATGTCTGTTATCTTCATTTGGAGCCAAAAAACAGAGGGGCTCAAAGTCGTTCAAACAGCCTAACTAACTGGTTTCCTAGATTATACTTTTGTGTTCTGAAGCTTCTTTATCGGTAGGTTTGTTTTTCAAGTGGTAGACTCGCCGGTTCCATGCCCAAACTTTCCTCTTTCTCTGGGCTTAGAACCGGCATGTAAACTAGGGGGAGGTTACTTACAAGAACAGGTACACAAAATACGAATTTATGCCACTAGGTGAGACGACGGAGCCTCAGCCTGACTTTCCTCTTCCATCTTCTACATGCAACTGATCCATTCCTTTCAACAATGAAATGACATGTGGTTTGCATGATCACACACGGTCCCTATTCTTTACTACTGTTTCATCCGTTCTTAGCTTTGTGCTACTTATTACTAGTTAAGTAGTATGAGTTTACATTCCATTCAGCAAAATTATTGGTTTCAATTAGAACGGATCTCACTTAGGGTATCGACATTTTATTTAGTCTATGTTAGTTATCTTCCTATGGTTAAATGGCATCTGCCCTACATTATTTTCGTTATATTCCACTCTCTACTGAAGATTATTTATTCGAATCTTTGTATTCTTGATCTGCATACTGTTTGTTCTTGGCCATAGATCTATCTTTGAAACAGTTTTGCCGTTCTTTCTTACTGAAGCACAACGACAATGAATTTGACGGTTTATAGCCCAGACACCCCACCATTTGAGGTTCTTATATTCTATATATTATTATATTATTATATTATGGAACATAGGGCTTCAACTACACGTCTTCACTTGTTTCTGTCTTCTGCTATACTTTTCACTTGCGTCCATGTTAGTCCATGCTGTTTCAACTCCTCTTCACACGATCTCCTCCATGTCACCCTTGCTCCGACGAACCACTCGCCGCTTACCTTTCGGGTTCCACTCGAGCTATGGCCTGACGTGCGATGTCACCCAGTGGCCTCCTCAGCTCAGCGAGTGTCCAGTCCATCTCCACTTTCTCCTGCATATTTGCTGGGCGATCGGTTCTTGTTTTGTTTGTTCCCATAGCTTCTTGTTTGTGATTCTTTCCGGCCATCTGATCTTCAGTATAGAACGAAGACAGTTGTTGATAAAGGTCTCAACAGGCTGTTGGAAATATTCTTTGTGACCCTCCAAGTTTCTGATCCGTATAGAAGAAGTGACTTGACATTTGTATTGAAAATCCGAATTTTGTTGTGGTGGATGCTGAGTGACGAAGATTTCCAGATTGGTTTCTGGTTGATGAATATGTTCTATATATTATAGCTACGTGTAATTTAGCACGGTATTCTGGACATATCCAGAGTTCTGGATTTTACGCCTAACTCAAATGTGTTTGATTCAATTAGTCGATTGCAATTATTGCTAAGGACTTCTTAGGAGAAATCTACACTATTTTCATATGAACAGTTGTTAGGGGTAGGAGTCAGTCCAACCTGTTTTCACGGATTTAGTCCCATGAACCTTGTAATTCCAATTGAAATACTGCTGTAAAAAGTAAATCAAATATCCTTTATCTCAGGGATTGGTTGTCCGATGCCTGACCTGTTGTTGAAGAAGGACGAGACTGTCTGACACAGTTCAGCCTCTTCTCTTACAACCAATAAATTCATATATTCCACTAATTTTTCCTTGTCACTCATTCTAATTCCCACAAGGAGTACAGAAAAGGGACTATGTTGTACTGAGCAGAACTTTGAAGGCTGCAAATAGGGTTTGAGTTCAACGTATGACCCAGTTTATACTCGTGCTACAAGATATTTAAGTTCGTGCAAGCCGTTCGCTAAATCTATCCTATAAGATACTGAACATCTTATTTATTCGCTCCTTTCTCTTCAGAAAGCTCAATATCGAACCTCATCAAACTGTGCCTCTGGACGACCAAATGCTAAACCTCAGCCACACCCTATTCAGCATGGATATTGTATGAAGAAAGAAATAAATAGAGCAGATTTTTAGTTAGTAAATGGCCCAGTTAAACTTTAAGCATCAATACCTACCAATGGAGTACGGCTGTACCAATGATCCTGAATGGGCCAGTGCGTTTCTTCACATCAATTCAAGACTTCATCCCACTTAATGTGAGTGAATGCCTGTTCAAACAGAATGATTTCCGAAATTTGGTTTCGAATGCTTTTCCCAGTACTGTTTAGATGTGGGATTGATTGATTGATTGATTAGAAGGGAAAAAATTAGTTCCTGTGGAGGTGTCATGAACATAAAATGCTCCAATAGGTCGGTTGATGCACATGTTCACCGTTGTGGAATTTTGTTTGAAACGAGTTAGTGTGAGGGAAGGTAAGCTGATAATTCTACTATTTCATAGGAAAATTTCTGGCTAGATTCCATCTGTCATTAATCCAGATTCTGTATATTTGTGATTACTGGGTTTTAAGACACTCTGTCATAGCTACAGCTGCCGAAACAGAAAATAGTCTCTTTTCAACAGCTCAGTGGTACCAGCACTGAAGAGATATTGCATCTTGGAAGATGGAGAGAGTCACTTTTTATTGAGAGGAGAAGATGTTGTTGTTCATACAGATGAAACAGTCCCAATCAATAGGAAATACAACTGTGGTGTTGAAAAAGCAAATAACGTTTGGGTGATTAGACTATACGATACCACCTAACGGAAAGGATTCGTCGAGAGAATATCAGATTGAAAGCCAACTACTTTAATACCCATTATCACTCGATTGATGAAACGAGGATCTATAATACACACAATGAAAGGAAAGGATTTAACTGCTCGTTGTCATCCCTGGGATATATTCACCAAACAGCGAACCACATTAGGGATTTTGTGGATCCTACTACAGGGACCCATGCCATTTCCGTCGAAGGATATTAGAGAAGGCTGCACAACAGGATTGAAGACATTAACGGATCTCAAAAAGATATATCAATTACAGCCACTTAGATGAATGCATGTATGGAATGTGGTTTCAATTCTCTGTTGAAACTCCTATGAAAAAATTGGGAGTCATTTTTGTCACACGTCAGAGAAAGGTATCTTGTGTAACATTTCTGTGCCTTTTTATATAATATTTTTACAAATATGTATTTTATAAGTAAAAATGGCCCGATTCATGAGATTGGTGCACTCAAGGTCACTCGCTGATTTGTAGTTACTGATGCTCAAAAATTAAACTTTGTCAATATTATTATTATTATTGCTGTAGGTTCCAAGTGGAATATAGCTCCTCAACAGCACATCTCCACTAAATCGTGTCTCCTGCAGTCCCTCTTAACTGACACCATACTTGTCTACTGCCACCCATCTCTGTCTCACAAGTTCTCTTTGTGCTACCTTCCGATCAAAGCCCACCTCGTCGTTTCCCATTTGGGTTCCACATAAGCGATGTTGTGGGGCGCGATATCACACAACGGTCTCCTCAGTGTGTGTCCGGTCCATCTCCATTTTCTTCTGCATGTTTGTTGTCCAACAGGTTCTTCGTTGATTTTCTCCCAGGGTTCCTTGTTGCTAATCCTTTCTAACAGGCCATCTGATCTTTCGTTTGGATCCAGAAAAGGCAACTGTTGATAGACGTCTGCAGTGGCCTGTTAGAAATGCTTTAGGTGATATGCAATGCAAGTCTTTTTCAAACCACATAGAGGAACTAACTTAGCGTTGAATAGTATCCCATGTTTGTTCTTTATTCTCACTGCAGTAGATCCCCATGCTGATTTCTGATTAATAAAGGTTAACTTTGCGTTCTCCACCCATGTATATTGTCGTTTTGTTTCAACAGAAGTTACACTGAAATCGAGTCATGGCTTAAACATTCTTAACTAATTGCTAAACTTTCTCATTACTAGTACAAGTAAAAAAAACCAAAATATTTCACATCAATACTTATTATTAACACTGAATTATAGGTTTGAACACTCCCAACTCGGTAGATTGGATTATCGATTAGTTAAGATCAATGCTTATTATTTTATTTCTTTACTTTTTAACTAACTATCAATTAATCTGTATAAGCTTACAAATGTTTTGAAATAATGGAGAAGATTTGTAGCTCAGGTGGATGATTTTGAATTAGTTGTGTTCTCTGAGCTGGTTGATTCAATTGCGAAGCTTTCGTCGTCCTTCTAGACAACATCTTCAGTGCAGGTTTCAGTATAGAATGAACTCATCTGAATTCCCCATGAATGATATAATTGTGTCTCCTGGCAACTGCTGTCGTCACTGGTAGCTGATTTACATCTCTATTGATCGTATTTTTATTGACTTGGAATTCGAACATTCTTGTCATGTGATCTATATTAACAAGTTTGTTAATAGCATATTCGCTTGAGTACCAGACTTCTAGGAATTCTCTGGCACTTTTGGTGTTTCCTCTGTTTAAAATTTCGACATTATCCCAATCAAATTGATGTCCATAATTATCTACATGCATTGATATGAAAGAATATTTTTCATGTCTTCTTACAGGAAATTTGTGGTCTTGGATTCTCACAATTTCATCGAAAAGTGTTTAAACTCGGGTCATAACACCAACAACAAGCCAACATCAAAGACCACAAGAAAATTCATCCTATCATATATAAAATGTATCTCTGAAATAACAGCTAGAATGTTGAAACCGCTTGAAATAGATATAGCACACAAGCCAGCCAGCCAGCACAATCACATCATTCGATATTGTGCAAGCCAAAAGACCCAACAGAAAAAGAACATAAAATTAATACCATTTACAAAATAATTTGTATGAACTGCAGTTAACATTACATCAGTCCAAGTGGGCGTCCCCTTCGAATCAGAATCCAGGAACACAAATTGGCTGTAAAAAGACATGATATATATTCCTGTTTCATATCAATGCATGTAGATAATTATGGACCTCAATTTGATTGGGATAATGTAGAAACTTTAGATAGAGGAAATACCAAAAGTGCCAGAGAATTCCTAGAAGCCTGGTACTCAGATGAATCAGCCAGAGATTAACAAACACATTACTATAGACCGAATTTACCACCAGCTAATAAGAAGTAAATCACGTGACAAGAAAGTTCGAATTCCAAGTCAATAAAAATATGATCAATAGATACGTAAATTAACAACCAGTGACGACAGTGGTTGCCAGGAGACACAATTATATCATTCATGGGGAATTCAAATGAGTTCATTCTATACTGAAACCTGCACTGAAGATGTTGTCTAGAAGGACGACGAAAGCTTCGCAATTGAATCAACCAGCTCAGAGAACACAATTAATTCTATTATAAATGTTTACCAGTGATGTTCTTACTAGTTTTTTTTACGGGAACTATCTAAGGGAACTTTACGATAATTGACTTATTGCTTCCTGTACCTAGTGATGACATGAGGAAAATGCTATTGTTATGCACAGATGTACACTTGCATTCCGAACTTTATAGACAGGTAGATGAAGTAGCCATGAGAATTCCCTTTGTACTTATTTTTGCTTATGTATTCATAGGAAATCTAAAAACAAACGACATGAAACCTTCAGTTGAAGAAACTAGTTTTTGATGATAGGTATGTGGATGATATATTCGTAATTTGCAACGAAATGGGGATCACGCTTGTAAGTTGTTCCATAACTTCAGTAATGTGCTTCGAAATATTAGTTTCACAATGAAATACGAACAAGAAAATCAATTTCAATTCTTGGATTTATCTGTGAGTAGACAAGGTGATGACACAGTCGAGAGAGGAATATAGATTGCACGAAGTGGTGGACTTCCTTGAAAAACAACTGTCTGAAAACGAGTTTCCGAAAAAATTCATAAGAGGTTTCAGGAGTAATTACAGTAATGAAAAGAAAACTATTACAATTGAGAAGCAGCCCATATTCATCTAGCTTACTTTTAAAGGAGATGATGTAACACATGGTATTAACAAGAAACTATGAGTTTCCCTTGCTATGACCTATCTGGCACCTAAACGTCTTCCTATTTACAACACTAATCGTACAAATTATCAATCGAAAGTGGACCGGTAGTCACTTGAAGTCACCACTAAGTGTGTTTACAAATTCGCGAAATATACCCATTAAGACATTGAAATAAGAACAAATTAGTTCAGCGAAGAGTCTCTTTACGGCGAATTCATTCACTTAGCTGTACAGTAGCAAATATATACAATTAATTTTGTGTGTGTACATTGGGTTTGTCAAAATCAAAATCAATTCAGGCTTTTCTTTCCAAATCGCTAAGGCTTCGGCAATACAAAGTATACGGAAGCTTGTCGATTTTGGAAGGCTTCTTTTGACTTTATAGAGCATATACTCATACATAGAGAGAATAGAGCATATACTCAACACTGGTCATTCGATTTGCAAGGAGAAGTCGTTCAAAGTCATCTATAAAGTTAAAAGAAGCCTTCCAAAATCGACAAGCTTCCGTATACTTTGTATTGCTGAAGCCTTAGCGATTTGGATAGAAAAGCCTGATTTATGCACAAAGAAGAAACTTCTCCACCCACTCCTCCTACCGTGGGTTTGATTTCAAGTTTATCTGTCATCAACATTTTGTTATCAAATTGTTTTTGCAATTTTCGTATAATAATTTTTTATAACTAACCCATTCAATCTTTTCACCTATTATCTAGTTTATTTTCATAATTGTCTCCATACTCCTTCACTAACACCTAATCTTTCTAAACATGTCCATATTACGTAACCCTACTCACATCTTACCAATCTTCACCCCACTTAGTTACAACTTTGATTATTAATCACACATTTTAACTTCTTCATTATTTTGATGATGTAATCAACAACCCACACTAACTGTTATTTTGATTTTGATTTTGACAAACCTAATGTACACACACACACAAAATTAATTGTATATATTTGCTACTGTACAGCTAAGTGAATGAATTCGCCGTAAAGAGACTCTTCGCTGAACTAATTTGTTTACAAATTCACATGTACGTGCTACAGCGAGTACATCGGAAGGACAAAAAACACACTCCAAAACACCTGAGACTCAAAGATCCTCAATTCCTTAATAGTAACACTGGCCAATATCTGGTCGAATAGGTACACAAAGTGGATATTCAAATTGCATTAACCATTATCAACAAACAACAAAATCGAAATTCAACTTGCTCAATCTGTTGCCATCAAGCCACAACAAGCAAAAAGAAACAGTGATTAATCTTAGATTGTCATGGTAACAATTTTCCTCCAATTATTGCATAATTTTCAAGTGTTAGTTTGTAGGGATTCGATTAGTTTTTCAAGTTTGACCACGGTTTGATTTCAGTTAAAGAACCATTGAAAATCAGCTGGGAGTACTGGACAGCTATTTTGTACTAGCATGGGACTTGTCGGAGACACGAAACCACTGGGGTTCGAAACCAAGACCCCCCGATTACAAGGAAACCTCGTAGATCATTCAGCCAATAGGACCTTCATCCTGGGTGCGTACCTCCGACGAGTCCCATACTAGTACTAAATAGCTCTCCAGTACTCCCTGTTAGTTTCCAGTGGTTCTCTAACTGATATCAATCGGTGCTCAAATTCGAAACAAATTTTAATTATCTAATAAATACAAGAGATTCCAAATAACATCAAAATGGAAGTGTATTCTATTAAACTTGTTTATCGAATAAATCGTAGACAGATGTGAACGCATATTTAACGTTCAACACTTAAATAATACAAGTGCATTTCAGTACTCTTAATCTAAGTAATATATGATAACAGATTAAGGACAAATGTTTGATTTTAAAATGTTTACAACAACAATATATCAAACAAGTACATATTACGAATATAATCTGATAGATTAAAGTTTCATGATTGAATTGTCAGAGTTACTAAATTCATTTAGGACATACGGATTCAACAATCTATAAAATTTCTTTATATTTTCATGCTCCTGTATTTCATACTGTGTAACTAGATGCTCACACTAGTCGTTTACTTCTCCTTACTAGGTTTTCACATGAAAAACCAACTCCCATGCATACAACCGACGAGAAAGCATTTGAAAGTGACTAGAAATCAGTTATGTGAGTTAAGATCAGTGAGTCAGGAACGCTGCTTAGAGTAGCCTTGAGATAACTAAAACAACTGCTGCATCACTTATAGAAGGTCCTGCAGAAAAGCTTCCCCAGAAGTCTCTCACTCAGCAACTGTATTTACGTTTAATAATACTTCTGACACTTCTATTCAAACATTTTCATAATTATTTTTTAATTTTGCAGTAAAACTCAAACTACTCATAAGTAGGCAAAGTCAATTTTCGATGTTTCCATCAGTGTACATTGAAATAACGATGGCCTCCAATCATCTAACAACGGTTTGAAGTACACCATGGTGTCGAGCCAACTAGCATGTTGACCACACTGCAAATTTGACTGATACAATCCAGTCTACACCAAATGAAAGACTAGGCAGATGACATTAGCGTCGTTGGTAAGGCGGCTAGGACGCCCACCGACCATGCACATGGTCCGGGGTTCGATTCCCGGCCGACGCACACCTGATATCAGTGGTCGGCCTGCTAAATTTGGGCTACCGATATCACATGCTGAAAATTCCATACTTGTACCAAACATACGGTGTGGATCAAGCTATAATCCAAAAATATTCTAAAGTAAATTTACTTGATTAAATGATATACAGTGAGTGACACAGTATTATTTACTGATGACGCTTCGAGTAGAATTTATTGCTGCTCATGATCATATCAAGACACTCCCATGCAGATTTTATAAAATATACATGATACCTTGCAATTAATATTAGGTGAACTATAGTTGTATACAGTTGTATGTATACATAGGTCAGGAGTTGTCAGATAATCTGAACACAAGAATGTAACTAAGTGTAGAATGATTGATACTGTGAAGATGAATAGTTAGGAGGGAAACTTAGCAATCGCAATGGATGCATTAACACAGGATCACTCAATAGGGTAGGATAGAGATACAGTCCCAGAACGTAAACTAAGTAGGTGGTGCGAGAGATTGACTACTGAATCTTTGTTCACGGAATCTGCACTTAACACGCGCTATAAGAATGGTGCAACGCCAATACTAGAGATATCTGAAATATTACTACTAATGAAATCAAGGGATAGGAAATAACAGAATTATACGGATGAGGTTTGAAAATTATATGACTGCCTTGATATGATTATGCGCAGCAATAAATTGTCATCGAAATGTCATCAGTAAATAACGGTGTATCGGTCACTGGGTGTGATTTTATCAAATAAATTTACGCTTTGATGGAATTCATTGAAAATTGTTGATAAACCGGTATAAATGATACAAATTAAATGACGTAAAAATCATACACAATCTAATATCATAAAATTGATTACACTGTAAAATGACAAATATTCACTTCGTTCTTATTGATACAAGTTACACTTACTGATGCGTTTTTAAATGCATCGCTTTCTTACTATAGACAATTTAGATGAAGATAAAACGAAAGCCACTATAAGAAATGTCGCAGTACTAAACAGTGACTAAATATAACCTCACCTGTTTCACTAGCTCGCTAGTTTTCTAGCCAGTCCCAAGCCCGCGAAAAGAGGGAGGGTTGGGCGTCAAACTAGCGACTCTACCCTGGAAAACAATTCAAACTATTAGAGGAATTTCAATGCACAAGAAAAATATAAAACAAGCTTATTCTTCGCTGGAATCGGAGAGGCAAAATGACACAGAGGACTAGTTAAAGCCTTCGGGAAGCCAGTCAACCAGAGCCGATGCGTCTTCTTTCGATAAAAGCGGGAATAAGAATGGGGAAGTGGAATGTACGTACAACGTACGAAGCTGCGAAGGCTGCCCAGATAGATAAAGAAATGCGGTGATATTGTATAGAAGTGATAGGAATCTGTGAGAGCAGGTGGGATTGATGTGAACTATTGAAATTGTCAACTGGAGAGTCAATAATCTGCTCCAGTCATCCAAACAACAACCACGAGCACACTCAGGCAGGGAGTGGCTATCATGATGTCACCAGTAGCAGCCAAAGCTCTAATACAGTGGGAACCAATCTCCCGTTGCAGGATAATAACAGCAAGATTTAAATCAAGAGGAAGGAAAGTTACAATCATCCAATGCCACTTTGTTATAAATGAACTGGACTGAAATGAATAAATCCGTTACGACTTTGTTGTGCCTGTGCCTATTAATTACTATAACGGTAATGAACTCGACTGGTACGCTAATACGTCTATTTGTCCGTTGTACGTTCCGATTCACTGAGCCACGCAAATATCAAAAGACAAAGGCTGGCTTGTGACTGTAAGATATTGTATTATTATCCTGTATTTTAGGAAGCAACACATGATATTTTAACATTTTCTTTACTATAATAAAGTCGGTTCACAACGTGAGAATGGACTGTTCTTATTGGCTGGAAATGTCCATTCTGATTGGTTGGTGATCCGACAAAGATCAAGGTTAGACAAAAGAAGATGAACTGGTCACACACCAAATCACAATATGCGTGAGGAATGATTCATTCACATAGTAACTCCATCACATGATAAACCATATGGTTCATGAAAAAGGATGATATACTATTTTATGGTGGGTCCTATCACCTCCCGCGACCCCCGTAAAAGTTTAGGACTGTTTTTTGGATCTGGAAGTTTAGATTTTTCGACCAAAAATAATTCATGCTGGAGATAACTTATTTGAAGCAGAAGTATTCGGTACTGTATGATAAGACAGCAAAACTCTATCGAAGATTTCTCTCATTCTTTACCCTCCCCCTTTCGCTCTAATGAATGTACGCTTAGAGGCACTGACGAAGCGTTCACCTTGCCCATAAAATTGGGGTTGATACTGAATTGGACGTTTGGGACGGGAACCAAGCTTGAGAGGCGAAGAGACTTGGCTAGACTTGCGGCAACCAAACTTTTCCAGGAAGAATGCTGCATGCTTTTGACTCAAGTGCTGCAACAGAGATTTACGTGATGCATGGTATGAAACGAAATCATTTGATGACGGTAACACGTTAGAACATACCTAATTTAATGGAATATTTGAGAGATTGAGCTTATCTAACCAGTCAAGACCTGTGGTCCGTAGTTGTAATGGGGCCTTTTCCACAAACGTCCAATGGCAATCAATATCTTCTGGTCATGACAGAACATGCCACACGATGGCTAGACGCAGTCGCGATCCCTGATCAACTCACAAAAACGGTCACAGAAGCAGTGGTTCGACATATCGTTGTAAACTATGGTGTACCAAAAGCGATACTGACAGACCAAGGTCCATGTTTTGAAAGCGAAGAGTTTAGGTATCAAGAAAATTAGAACAGCGCCATATCATCCACAAACAAACGGACTGACGGAGAGAAATAACCGCACCCTGAAAGAGTGGCTGGCCATAAAGGGCGGTAACTGGGAGACAGAGCTTCCACTGATTCTGCTAGCACATTGTGCGTCCGCGCAAGAAACGACGAAGAAAGCACCGTTTCAGTTGATGCATGGGATGAAACCACGACTGCCGGTACATAACAAGACCTGGCCCCTCCATCAGCATTGGAGTATGACGAGATGGCGGACGGAGCGGAAAGAAGCCATCAACAACGTAAAACGAAAGCAGAAAGTGGACGCTGTGAAAGCCGAACGGAGGGTAACGGAGAAGTACCCCGCATTCGAGATCGGAGATCAAGTCAAATGTAGAGATAGGCGAAACACCGGTGGATACGTGCCAGGGTCGCGAAAACTGCTACCAAAGTGGGAAGGACCATACACGGTCACCGCGAGACGAGGTAACGTATATACCATCAAAAATGCAGGCAGAGAGAAGCGGGTGAACGTCAGCGAGCCCAAGAAATGGATAGAGCGAGAAAAACCAACGAACACGCCAGCACCAAGAAGGTCAAGCCGACTTCAGTCCAAACGATTTGACGGGGTGACGAGTGGTGAGAAATGGCTGCTAGCCAAATCGGTAGATAGTAATTTACGTCAATGTTTACGTCCTCAATATGGGTCGTGATAAAAATATGAACAAAGACTGATTCAACAACCAACCACGGCGAACTTTGCGTAGGTGGATACAGTTAGCATCTAGATGATCGTAACACGTTAGAACATACCGAATTTAATGGAACATTTGAGAGATTGAGCTTATCTAACCAGTCAAGACCAAGTAAATTCAGATCATGTAGGTTTATGAGATAATGTACATCATGAAACTGATGCTCACCAAACTGAACATGGCACTTTGTCCCACCCATGAGTTTTAGTATATCTCCAGAAGCATTCTTAGCAATTTACTCTTTCGAAATAATTTGTGGGCACCCAAGTGTGCACCACGTGTTCCGGGGAATTAAAGTGATGTCTGACGCTGTATCCAACTGAAGACAGACGAATAGGTTTGCTGTTAATAGATGCGGTAAGATGCTTTTGTCTACTGGCCAAATGTACTTTAGGCGTTGCCGAAATGGTCTGTGCCCGAGGGGGTTGTTTCTGCTCGAAGGAATCATGTTTATTCCTTGTGGTGATCAGTAACCCTCTTTATGTCCAAAACTGTGACACTTGCGGCATTTGTGTTTCTTGAAAGGAAAAAATTTGACAAAATACCAGGAACCACAGTACCATCACACTGACGGAGGTTTAGCTGAATTTTGGAACTGACGTGCTGTGTGCTTAATGGTGGTCGGGGGAATCTTCACTGAGTTAACTGAGCTAAATTCAGACTGCTTTGATTTACACTCCAGCATAGCAGTGTCATGTTTCAAGTTGATTAAACGTTGACATTCTGCTGTCACCATTTGTAAAGTCATTTTTGGGTTTTGTTCCACGAGTGACAGAAATCGAGTTCTAATGTCAGCAACTTCTGGGCTCTTCAAACCACAAATAAAAATCAAACACTCGAACTGATCTGTTGTCATTTCATGTGGTTTGATTAAACCTTTCATATTCCTTGTTCACTTTGTCAGCATGTGACATAATCACTGGAAGGCAATTTTGTTAACTGAAAACATTGATACCGAGTATTAAATATGGATGACTGTTCACCAAAAATTTGGGATAAAACGCTGACTATATCATCGAAAGATAATTCGCGTGGGTTCTTTTGCAGAATCAAATTAATATATTTGTTGTACTCAACAGTACCCAGTTTTCACAATGACAATCGGACTTTGGCAGTATCATCAAACATGGCACATTCAATACGAAAAACGTCTTCATAACTATTGAACCATGCATCAGAGACGAGACCAGATAATGGATCATAATTGAACAACGCGGAACAAGAGATGAAGCCAGATTTCTATAGACAACTACAAACAGTCATGGACAACATCCCAAATGGTGACATCAAAATCCTTATGGTCGATATGAATGCAAGTCGAACTAGGAGCAGATAATACAGGAAGAGAACTCACCATGGGTCAAGAGGTGCTCGCTTGGCGAAATGAATGATGACGGAGGATATAAACAAAGCAACATGGATTTCGTCTGATGGGCACACCACAAACCAGATAGATTTCATATCGATGTTGCTGAAGAAAGTGGAGACGCAGCTAGCCTGCTGTACACGAAGTGGAGAAGGGGAGCAGATGTGGGCTCACACCATCGTCTAGTTCAAGCAACCTTCAAGGTGAAGCTGAAAGCCTTCAGAACAACTGCAGACAGATGACAATTCAAGTTCAACATTCAGAAATTGATCTGAAGGACGAAACTACAAGGGATGCCTTCACTAGAGATATCAGAACAAAGTCGAAGACACTACGTGCTGTCACTGAGGAAACCACTGTGGGAGAACATTGGAACTCTCTGAAGGTGATGTTCAAGGAAACGTATACAACTGTTCTGGGAAGAAAGAAGAGACAAGACAAGGAATGGCTCTCAATGGATACGTGGAAGCTAATAGAAGAAAGAAGAGTAGAATGGTGAGCACAGGAGATAACTCAATGCAAACATGGGCAACAGAGGGAGAAGCTGAGTTCAATGTGCACTGCACATAAAGACAGAAAGAAAGAATGAATAAAGAAGTGAAGAAGAGTGACAGGTAGGGCAAAAGAAAATTCTAAGACACACTTACCGGCAACTGAAGCAGAACAGGCCGCAGGTAAAAGAGACCTCAGGACACTACATTAGACAAATAGGACTCTATCGGGGAAAAATCAATGCAGCTGAAACCTATAGAAAATAGTCAAGGGAACCTAACTGTTAAAGAGGACAGACGAAATAAAGCAATGGGCAGAATAATTCAAAGGACTCAAGAATCGACTATCGCCTTCAAGTCGACCAGAAATACCACCAGCAATAGGCACATAAGTGCCAGTGGACACCAACCTCCCAAAAAAGCAGAAATCTTGAATGCAATCAAGCCACTGAAGTCCGAGAAGGCAACAGTACCAGATAGAATTTCCCCAGAAGCACTAAAAGCAAACCCACAAGCCTCAGTGGATATGCTCACGTCACTACTGCAAAACGTTTGTAAGGAAGGATAGGTGATTGCCGATTGGAAAAAAGCTTGGCTACCTTTTCAAGCTACCAAAGAAGACAGACTTACATCTTTGTAACAACTGCAGTGGAATAATGCTCTTGTCCACACCAAGTAA
>OX235274.1:103692791-103715284 GCA_944472155.2 Trichobilharzia szidati | reverse complement strand
GCTAGTGTCGCAAGATGACCACAACGAATGAATGAATGATGACTTCCACCGTGTCCAAACATGCGCTGTTTGGAGGCAGAGATGATCGGATACGCAAAGCCACTGCACAACCTCATCTCAAAGAGGCTAGGTTTCACAGGAGTAGAACAAGACTGTGCTCACTGAAGCGTTGATGTCGGTTACTGATGTCGGAGTACTACCTTGCTCTTTCTACCTTGTTTTGGCCTACTAATTAGTACACACCCACAGCCAGTGTTCGAGTTCGGGAGCTTCCCGTTACAAGGCAAGCTCCTATACCATTCAGCCACTGGGACCCGATTCAATGGTCACTCCATGAATTCTAACTTCTACAAATTCGTAATTTTAGCACGACCACCAACCAATGTCATCGGTGGGAACTCCATCCTCACTCCCGACTGGATGGACCTCACTGGTCACGACTTCTCACTAGAACTCCAGGAAACTCCGTCCTGTAGCAAGTCACTAGCGAGCATCAGATTAATTTTCAAGAGTTGGTTTGTAAGGATTAAATTTGTTTTTACGAGTTTGACCGCGGATTGATATCAGTTAGAGAAGCATTGAAAACCAGACACAGGGAGTACTGGACAGCTGTTTCATCCTAGTTTAGGAATCATCGGCAGTACGCACCCACTGCCAGGGTTCGAACCCAGGACCTTCCGGTTACAAGGCAAGCTCGTACACCATTCACCCACTGGGACCTGACTACATGGTCAGTCTGTGAATTCTAACTCATACCACTTCGTGATTTCAGAGCTACTGACACCAGCGAATGTTATCCACTGGGAGTGTTTGTCCCCACTCTCGACCGGGTGGATCCCACTGGTCACGACATTTTACTAGATCTCTAGTCAACTTTGTCCTGTAGCCAATCAATAGTGAGCATCAGATTAATGTTCTAGAGTTAGTTTATAGGAACAGGGGGATCCACCTGGTCTTGAGTGAGAACAAATACTCGCTCTGTGGATGACATTCGCTGGTGTCAGTCGCTGGGAAATCACGATTTGGTATGAGTTGGAATTCATGGGCTGGCCATTGAGTCAGGTCCCAGTGGATGAATGGGGTACAAGCTTGACTTGTGACTGGAAACTCGTGAGTTCGAACACTGGTTGGGGGCGTGTACTACTTAATAGTCCAAAACAAGGAAGAAACAGCTGTGTATTTTGATTGGACACTAGTAACTAGTGTGACGTATCTAGTCCTTTCTTAGGTGCAGACTGAATTCTATCAACCAATTTTGCAATGTGGCCACCATTCTAGGTAGCTCAATCAAAATACCCACTACAGTCATACAGGAGGTCAACCGCGAGCCTGAATAGCTCAGCGGTAACGTCCCTGACTGCAGCACTGGGTGACGTGGGTTCGAATCTCAGAAGGGACATGAGTTCCTTCAAGGTTTCAGATACGCCTTGCTGATGAGTGCCAACTAGCACGAAACCTAGGTCCAAGGCATCCTGCCGATTGCCTCCAACTATCTAAACAGCTGTGTAATATTCTCTGCTGGTTTTCAATGTTTTCTCTAACTGATATCAATCCGTGGTCAGACTTGAAGAAATAAATAAATATAATGTTATTGATTAGTTCAGGGTCTTCTAACTGACAGGAATCTTTGTGTCTACGTTGTGTTTTTCTTTTTTTTTTCATCACTGACTAAACTCAGTGTGGTTCATGATTTACAACTCACACATTCAACTTGGTGTATGTAGTTAATACGTAGTTGAATGGTGGTTGTAATGTTCGTTTAATATTTATTTGTTGATTGTTATTTTTGTTTTATTTTTTGATGCCTGTCTAACTAATATTGATCAGTTTAATAAATGAATAGTGGTTAAAACTGTATATACAATA
Source organism: Trichobilharzia szidati (assembly GCA_944472155.2). Taxonomy (NCBI): domain Eukaryota; kingdom Metazoa; phylum Platyhelminthes; class Trematoda; order Strigeidida; family Schistosomatidae; genus Trichobilharzia; species Trichobilharzia szidati. The sequence goes on along the minus strand of OX235274.1, from coordinate 103,713,418 downwards.
AAATATTTGGTCACTTGACCTCATGTTTTCAATCTATTTGGTGGGTCACATTTATAATATACACACATATTTATATATATGTATTGGATTGTTTGTTATATTTTGAATATAGATCGATAATAACTTTTTGTACCAGCATTATTTATTTTAAGGAAGGCAGAAACCACAATGACAATAAAGTGTGTGTATGAGAGATAGATAGATAGATAGAAAGTTAGAGATATTCACTTGTATGTTAAAGACACATAGAAAACTAGAAATAATTCAATTTAAATTATGACAGCAATTGTTATTAGCATGATAAGTTTAATGTCAAAAATAAATCGGCTTGTTGTTTAACTCTGTGTTTTTTTCTCTGGCGGCCTGTTTGAATCACTGTGCTACTAAAAAATTTTTCCATCTATCAAAATGCTTAGATATGATGGAGAAGATTTGTAGCTCAGGTGGATGATTTTGATGTGGTTGTGTTCTCTGAGCTGGATAGTTAATTTGCGAAGCTTTCATCACCCTACTAGGTGACATCTTCAGCTCATACTTCAATTTGAAGTGAGCTTTTAGATTTCTCCATGAGTTTATTAATCATCTCTCCCGGTGACCTTGGACACCGTGATTGGTCGTTTTTGTGTGTTTTCACACCTTCTAGGCTACTTGTATTGGAACTGATTGTTTCTTTGACTTGAACTTTGACCCTTTACGTGTGAGGTTTCTTTCTTATCGGTTGATAAATTTTGTCAATCTCGATGTGTCTATTGATTGATGATTCACTGGAATGCCAAGCTTCTAAAAATTCTCTCGCATTCTTGTTGTTTCCTCTGTCTAATATTTGAACATTGTCCCAATCGAATTGATGCCCATGGTTGTCTGTATGTGGTGATATGAGGGAGTGGATGTCATGTCTTTTGATGGCTAGCTTATGTTCGTGGATACGAAGACGAAGGGGATGTCCACTTTGGCCAATGTAGTGTTTTTCGCGACGTCAATTCCTAAAGGTTTGACGTCGCACACAAACCAACAAAATCACTTCACTCAGTTTTGTGTCAACCAAAAGACTCAACAGCGAAAGAAGATAAAACCAACATCATCTACAAAATAAGTTGCAACGACTGCGAGAAACACTACATTGGCCAAAGTGGACGTCATCTTCGTCTTCGTATCCATGATCATAAGCTAGCCGTCAAAAGACATGACATCCACTCCCTCATATCACTACATACAAACAACCATGGACATCAGTTCGATTGGGACAATGTTCAAATATTAGACAGAGGAAACAGCAAAATGCTTACATGTTTACTGCATTTCATCTTACTGTCACCAACCGTCATCTACTGTCATGAAAATTTCCAAAAAGGTTTCAACCTCCTGCTCCTCCCGCTACTGCTGTAACTGTAGAAGAAAAGAGACTTAGTACAGGAATGTTTATTAGGAATTTGGTATCTCTATTTAGCGAAATTATGTACACCATATCTGCAAATCGTCATTTTCACAAATCTTCCATTTTGTGATTCCATATTAGTTTGTTTATTTGATGTATCACACAGTGAAATAGTATTATTTAACTGGATGACGTTTTGAACAAAATTTATTGTTCATAATCAATCACACGACTTCGAAACTTGAGTTTTTTCCTTCGTATTGTCTTTCTCAGCCTTCCTTTTCGCGTCTTCCATGTTTTGCCACAACGCTGGTTGATCATTTGCTCTCTTTGATGTCGAATCTGTCTCTCCGCTATATGATATTTGTGTGTGCCGATGAACGTCTCTTTATATACTACTGATAAATCTTGTCAGTAGCGTACGTCACACTACTACTACTACGAAGTTTTTCAAGTAGGTGGGAGAAAAACTTCATGGAGCATGCTTGGGATGGTGCAATATTCCTTCAAGTGATGCATTATCGATCTTTAGATTCCTTGAAGATCTTGATCAATAGGTAAATGCTTTACAATAAAATAAAAGCGGAATAAAGCTATTGTTATTATTACTTATGAATCCTTTACAACATAGATATCTGAAATGAAATATATTGAATAGATTTTAGTGATAAAGAGTACAATTGTAAGTGCTCAATATTCTTTTTCTGATTTCTGAGTTACACTACTTCTAGTTTCGTTTTGAGGTTTTTAACAGTCTTTATTTGCGGTATAATTCTTTCTTTAGACCATTGACTCACTGAATGTTTTCACTTACTCTTCGTCAAACAACAAAAGAAGTTACATGAACAAAAGGTCAACAAAATAATCAATCGATACATATATATGAGAACGATAAGGTGAGAAAATCTCTGGAAATAACCAATCACTTTCAAGGTCACTAGAAGAAGACGTTGATGAACTAGTAGAAACATTTTTATGTAAAAATCTTTTGCGATGGGTTGTCTAGATAGACGATGAATCCTTCGCAATTAAACTATCTAGCTCAGATAACACAAGTGCCTTCGGTGGCTCCATACTGAAGATGAAATGGCCGATTGGCTGGCCGGCCAGAATGAATTAGCAACAAGAAACTCCGGCTGCCGAAAATCCAACCAAGAACCTATCGTTCAGCAAATATGTAGAAGAAAATGGATTTGGATTAGGCGTACGCTGACGAGACTGTTGAATGATATCGCGCACAATGCAGGCCATCGCTCAAGTGGAACCTGAGTGGTAAACGACGAGTTGAGCATGAGTTTGAGGTTGACATGGAAGATGAGATGAGAGATTATAGGCAATCGTGAGATCACCGGGAGAGAACAAGAGAAAACAGGACAAGGTGGAGATGTTAGATAGTTGGAGACAATCGGCAGGAAGCCTTGGATTTAGGTTTCGTGCTAGTTGGCACTCATCAGCAAGGCGTATCTGGAACCTTGAAGGAACTCACTACAGTCCTGCAGGAGGTCAGTAGCGAGCCTGAATAGCTCAGTGGTAACACGTCTCTGACTGCAGCACTGGGTGACGCGGGTTCGAATCTCAGAAGGGACATAAGTTCCTTCAAGGTTGCAGATACGCCTTGCTGATGAGTGCCAACCACCCCGAAACCTAAGTCCAAGGCTTCCTACCGATTGCCTCCAACTATCTAATATCATCAAATCAATGTGCACCATGATGGTGAGCTACCTAGAATGGTGGCCACATCACAAAACCTGACTGATAGAATTCAGTCTGCACCAAAGAAAGGACTAGACACGTCACAATAGTTATTAGTGTCCAATCCAAAGGTGGAGATGTGTTGCTGAAGCCGTGTGTTCGACTCAGAACCTAAGGGAACAATAACAATAGTAATTTTGAGAGGACAATTATCTCACTCTTTTCTAACATCTAAATATCATTTAGACTAACTTTTATTAAACCATTTAAAGTAACTTATGCGTCAGATGATTGAAGCCAACTAAAAAGAGGCCTCAGAGTTAAAATTCTTGCTTTCGGTAATACATATCAAGAAAGTTAAGGGAATCTAATACCTAAGCTTCCCAGAGACTAGGATTTGCTGTAATACAGGACTAGATTGGTTACTCTTGTATGTTCTAACGTGTTACCGTTATCAAATGATTTCATTTCATACCATGCATCATGTAAATCTCTGTTGCAACACTCGAGTCAAAAGCATGCAGCATTCTTCCGGGAAAAGTTTGGTTACCGCAAGTCTAGCCAAGTCTCTTCGCCTCTCAAGCTTGGTTTCCGTCCTAAACGTCCAATTCACTATCAACCCCAATCTTATGAACAAGGTGAACGCTTCGTCAGTGCCTCTAAACGTACATTCATTAGAGCGAAAGGGTGGGGGGGGGGAGAATGAGAGAAATCTTCGATAGAGTTTTGCTGCCTTATCATACAGTACCGAATACTTCTGCCTCAAATAACTTATCTACAGCATGAATTATTTTTGTTCGAAAAATTTAAACTTCCAGATACAAAAAACAATCCTACACTTTTACGGGGGGTCGGGGGAGGTGATAAGACTCACCATAAAATAGTATATCATCCTTTTTCATGAAACGTGTGGTTTATCATGTGATGGAGTTACTATGTGAATGAATCATTCCTCACGCATATTGTGATTTGGTGTGTGACCAGTTCATCTTCTTTTGTCTAACCTTGATCTTTGTCGGATCACCAACCAATCAGAATGGACATTTCCAGCCAATAAGAACAGCCCATTCTCACGTTTTGAACCAACTTTATTATGGCAAAGAAAATGTTAAAATATCATGTGTTGCTTCCTAAAATATAATATAATAATACAATATATTACAGTCACAAGCCAGACTTTGTCTTTTGATATTTGCTTGGCTCAGTGAATCGGAACGTACAACGGACAAATAAACATATTAGCGTACCAGTCGAGTTCATTGCCGTTATAGTAATTAATAGGCACAGGCACAACAAAGTCGTAACGGATTTATCCATTTCAGTCCAGTTCATTTATAACAAAGTGGCATTGGATAATTGTAACTTTCCTTCCTCTTGATTTAAATCTTGCTGTTATTATCCTGCAACGGGAGATTGGTTCTCACTGTATTAGAGCTTTGGCTGCCACTGATGAAAACATGATAGCCACTCCCTGCCTGAGTGTGCTCGTGGTTATTGTTTGGATGACTGGAGCAGATTATTGACTCTCCAGTTGACAATTTCAATAGTTCACATCAATCCCACCTGCTCTTACAGATTCCTATCACTTCTATACAATATCACCGTATTTCTTTATCTATCTGGGCAGCCTTCGCAGCTTTTTAAACGTTGTAGGTAGATTCCACGTCCCCATTCTTATTCTTGCTTTCATCGAGAAAAGACACATCAGCTCCAGCTGACTGGCTTCCCGAAGGCTTTAACTAGTCCTCTGTGTCATTTTGCCTCTCCGATTCCATCGAAGAATAAGTTTGTTTTATATTTTTCTTGTGCGTCGAAATTCCTCTAATAGTTTGAATTGTTTTCCAGGGTAGATTCGCTAGTTCGACCGCCAACCCTCCCTCTTTTCGCTGGCTTGGGACTGGCTAGAAAACTAGCGAGCTAGTGAAACAGATGAGGTTATATTTATTATTATTATTGTTCCCTTGGGTTCCTAGTAGAACATAGGGTTTCAGCTGCACGTCTCCACTTGTTTCTGTCTTCTGCTGTACTTTTCACCTGCATCCATGTTAATCTATACTGTTTCAGTTCCTCTTCGGATGATCTCCTCCATGTCACCCTTGCGCCGACGAACCACTCGCCGCTTCCCTTTCGGGTTCCACTCGAGCTATGGACTGACGTGCAATGTCACCCAGTGGCCTCCTCAGAGAGTGTCCAATCCAGCTCCACTTCCTCCTGCATATTTGTTGACCGATTGGTTCTTGTTCTGTTTGTTCCCACAGTTTCTTGTTGGTGATTCTTTCCAGCCATCTGATCTTCAGTATGGAGCCAGCGAAGACAGTTGTTGATAAAGGTCTCGCAACAGGCTGTTGGAAATATTCTTTGTGACCCGCCAAGTTTCTGATCTGATCCTATAGAAGAACTGACCGACTTGACGTTTGTATTGAAAATCCGAATCATTTTGTTGTTGATGCTGAGTGACGAAGATTTCCAGATTGGTTTCAGGTTGATGAACGTGTTTCTCGCCTTCCCGATTCTCGATTTGACATCCTCGTCCGTTCCTCCTGTAGTTGAGACAATGCTCCCTAGATAAGTGAGTGAATGAAGTAACCTCTTTCAAATCCCTCCCGTTGGTGGTGATTGGCGCTGGATATTGCTGCTGCTGTTGTTGTTGTTGTTGGTTATTTTCATCACCTCCGTCTTGTCTATGTTCAGCTGGAGTCCTGTCTTCTCTGGCTGCTTCTTCGACCAGTTTGTCGGTTTTCGCTTGTAAGTCTTCGATTTTGTGTGACATCAAACATAAGTCATCCACGCGCGAAATCCAGGTCTTCTAGGTTCTTCACGTCGGTCCAGGATATCCCTATCTTCTCGTTTCCCACTGTCTGACGACGCATAATCCAGTCCACCACAATTAGGAATATCATTGGTGATAATAAGCACCCTTTTCTGACTCCTGTGTTTACTGCAAACGCCTCACTGAGTTTTCCGTTGTGGATCACTTGACATGTGCCGTTGTCGTACAGCTGTTGAATATGGTTGATGAATATTTGGGGTACGCCGTAGTACTCGAGTAGTTTCCAAATTACTTCGCGGTCAACGCTGTCGAAGGCCTTCTCAAAGTCTATAAAGATGAGGTAGAGGTTTGATTGCCATTCCATGCTTTGTTCGATGATGATGCGTAGAGTTGCAATTTGGTCAGAACATGATTTGTCTTTCCTGAATCCAGCTTGTTCTGGTCAGAGTTCTGTATCCAGTGCGTCCTTTATTCTCTCCAGGATGATGCGACCCATGATTTTACTTGGCGTCGACAGGAGCATGATTCCTCGCCAGTTCTTGCAGAGTCCTAGGTCGCCCTTCTTTGGTAGTTTCACGAGGTAACCTTTCCTCCAGTCAGTAGGCACCTTTCCCTCCTTGCAGATTTTTTGAAATAATGGAGTCAGCATAGCTGCTGTCGTCTCCGGGTCCGCTTTCAGTGCTTCCGGGGGTATTCCATCTGGTTCAGCTGCTTTTCCAGCTTTCAGCAGCTGGTTATATTTAGTCATCATTTAGTATTGCCACATTTCTTACGTTGGTTTTCGTTTTATCTTCACCTAAATTGTCTATAGTAAGGAAGCGATGCATTTAAAAACGCATCAGTAAGTGTAACTTGTATCAATCAGAACGAAGTGAATATTTCTCATTTTACAGTGTAATCAATTTTATGATATTAGATTGTGTATCATTTTTACGTCATTTGATTTATATCATTTATACCGGTTTATCAACAATTTTCAATCAATTCCATCAAGGCGTAAATTTATTTGATAAAATCACACCCAATGACCGATATACCGTTATTTACTGATGACATTTCGATGACAATTTATTGCTGCGCATAATCATATCAGGGTAGTCATATAATTTTCAAACCTCATCCATATAATTCTGTTATTTCCTATCCCTTGATTTCATTAGTAGTAATATTTCATATATCTCTAGTATTGGCTTTGCGCCATTCTTATAGCGCGTATTAAATGTAGATTGCATGAACAAAGATTCAGTAGTCAATCTCTCGCACCACCTAATTACTTTACGTGCTGGAACTGTATCTCTATACTACCATATTGAGTGATCCTGTGTTAATTCATCCATTGCGATTTCTAAGTTTCCCTCCTATCTATTCATCTTTACAGTATCAATCATTCTACACTTAGTTACATTTTTATGTTCAGATTATCTGAAAACTTCTGACTTACTGCCCTGACCTGCGTATATATACAATTATAGTTCACCTAATAGTCATTGCAAGGTATATTATATATTTTATAAAAGCTGCATGGGAGTGTCTTGATATGATTATAAGCAGCAATAAATTCTACTCGAAGCGTCATCAATAAATAATACTGTGTAACTCACTGTGTATCATTTAATCAAGTAAATTTACTTCATAATACTTTTTGGATTATAGCTTGACTCCACACCGTATGCTTGGTACACGTATGGAATTTCCAGCATGTGATATTGGTAGCCCAAATTTAGCAGGCCGACCAGTGATATCAAGTGTGCGTTGGCAAGGGATCGAACCCCGAACCATGTGCATAGTCGGTGCGCATCCTAGCCGCCGTACCAGCGACGCTAATGTCCTGTGCCTAGTCTTTCATTTGGTGTAGACTGTATTGTATCAGTCGAATTTGCAGTGTGGTCGTCATGCTAGTTGGCTCGACACCATGGTGTACTCCAAAGCGTTGTTAGATGATTGAAGGCCATCGTTATTTCAATGTACACTGATGGAAACATAGAAAATTGACTATGCCTACTTACGAGTAGTTTGAGTTTTACTGCTAAATTAAACATAATTATGAAAATTGAATTATGAAAATGTTTGAATAGAAGGGTCAGAAGTATTATTAGACGCAAACACAGTCACTAAGTGAGAGACTTCTGGGGAAGCTCTTCTGCGGGACCTTCGCTAAGTGATGCAGCAGTTGTTTTAGTTATCTGAAGGCTACTCTAAGCAGCGTTCCTGACTCACTGATCTTAACTCACATAAGTGATTTCTAGTCACTTCCAAATGCTTTCTCGTTGGTTGTATGCATGGGAGTTGTTTTTTCATTTGAAAACTTAGAAAGGAGAAGTAAACGACTAGTGCGAGCATTTAGTTACACAGTATGAAATACAGGAGATGAAAATATAAGGAAATTTTATAGATTGTTGGATCCGTATGTCCTAAATGAATTTAGTAACTCTGACAATTCAATCATGAAACTTTAATCTATCAGATTCTATTTGTAATATGTACGTGTTTGATATATTGTTGTTGTAAACATTTTAAAATCAAACACTTGTCCTTAATCTGTTATCATATATTACTTAGATTAAGAGTACTGAAATGCAGTTGCATTATTGAAGTGTTGAACGTTAAATATGCGTTTACATCTGTTTACGATTCATTCGATAAACAAGTTTAATAGAATACACTTCCATTTTCATTTCATTTAGAATCTCTTGTATTTATTAGATAATTAAAATTTGTTTCAAGTTTGACCTCCGACTGATATCAGTTAGAGAACCACTGGAAACTAACAGGGAATACTGGAAAGCTATTTAATATTAGTATGGGACTCGTCGGAGGTACTCACCCAGTGGAGTTCGAACCCAGGATGAAGGTCCCATTGGCTGAATGATCTACGAGGTTTTCTTGTAATCGGGAGGTCTTGGTTTCGAACCCTAAGTGGTTTCATGTCTCCAACAAGTCCCATGATAGTACAAAATAGCTGTCCAGTACTCCCAGCTGATTTGCAATGTTTCTTTACCTGAAATCAACCCTTGGGAAAACTTGAAAAACTAATCGAATCCCTACAAACTAACACTTGAAAATTATGCAATAATTGGAGGAAAATTGTTACCACGACAATCTAAGATTAATCACTGTTTCTTTTGTTTGGCTTGAGTTGATTGATGGCAACAGATTGAACAAGGCGAATTTCGATTTTGTTGTTTTTTGATAATGGTTAATGCAGTTTGAATATCCAATTTGTGTACCTATTCGACCAGATATTGGCCAGTGTTACTATTAAGGAATTGAGGATCTTTGAGTCTCAGGTGTTTTGGAGTGTGTTCCTTTTATCAAGGGAATCTCATAGTTTGTTGTTTATACCGTGTGCTACATCATCTCCTTTAAAAGTAAGCTAGATGAATATGGGCTGCTTCTCAATTGTAATAGTTTTCTTTTCATAACTGTAATTTCTATCGAAACCTTTTATGAATTTTTTTGGAAACTCGTTTTCAGACAGTTGTTTTTCAAGGAAGTCGACCACTTCGTGGAATCTATATTCCTCTCTCGACTGTGTCATCACCTTGTCCACTCACAGATAAATCCAAGAATTGAAATTGATTTTCCTGTTCGTATTCCATTGTGAAACTAATATTTCGAAGCATATTACTTAAGTTATGGAACAACTTACAAGCGTGATCCCCATTTCGCTGCAAATTAAGAATGTATCATACACATACCTATCATAAAAAACTAGTTTATTCAATTTCAGGTTTCATTTAGTTTGTTTTTAGATTTCCTATGAATATATAAGCAAAAATAAGTCCAAAGGGAATTCTCATGGCTACTTCATCTATCTGTCTATAAAGTTCGAAATGCAAGTGTACATCTTCTGTGCATAACATTAGCAGTTTCCTCATGTCATCACTAGGTAAAGGAAGCAATGAGTTAATTATCGTAAAGTTCCCTTAGATAGTTCCCGTAAAAAAAACTAGTAAGAACATCACTGGTAAACATTTATAATAGAATTAATTGTGTTCTCTGAGCTGGTTGATTCAATTGCGAAGCATTCGTCGTCCTTCTAGACAACATCTTCAGTGCAGGTTTCAGTATAGAATGAACTCATCTGAATTCCCCATGAATGATAAAATTGTGTCTCCTAGCAGCAACCATTCCATTATGGGTAAATTTTTATTTTGATAGAGTCTCACAGTGTTATACAGTAATATTTACTGATGACGTTTCGAGCAAAATTTATTGCTCATAATCATATCAGTAATCATATCATACCTTGATATGATTATGAGCAATAAATTTTGCTCGAAACGTCATCAGTAAATATTACTGTATAACACTGTGAGACTCTATCAAAATAAAAATTTACCCATAATGGAATTACACTCTACCACAGTGCCCAAGTTTTATTCTTATATCAATAGCAGCAACCATCTTCGTGACTGGTAGTTGATTTACATCTCTATTGATCGTATTTTTATTGACTTGGAATTCGAACATTCTTGTCATGTGATCTATATTAACAAGTTTGTTAATAGCATATTCGCTTGAGTACCAGACTTCTAGGAATTCTCTGGCACTTTTGGTGTTTCCTCTGTCTAAGATTTCGACATTATCCCAATCAAATTGATGTCCATAATTATCTATATGCATTGATATGAAAGAATATATATCACGTCTTCTTACAGGAAATTTGTGCTCTTGGATTCTGATTCAAAGGGGACACCCACTTTGACTGATGTAATGCTAACTGCAGTTCATATAATTTATTTTGTAAATGGTATTAATTTTATCTTCTTTCTCTGTTAGGTCTTTTGGGCTGCACAATATCGAATAAGGTGATTGTGCTGGCTGGCTGGCTTGTGTGCTATATCTATTTGAAGCGGTTTCAATGTTCTAGCTGTTATCTCAGAGAGATATTTTATATATGATAGGATAAAGTTTTTGTGGTCTTTGATGATGGTTTCTTGTTGGTGATTTGATTCAACTTTAAACACTCTTTGATGAAATTGTGAGTATATCCATATTGCTGCTAGGAGACACAATTATATCAATCATGGGGAATTCAGATGAGTTCATTCTGTACTGAAGATGTTGTCTAGAAGGACGACCAAAGTTTCGCAGTTGAATCCACCAGCTCAGAGAGCACAATAAATTCAAAGTCATTCACCTGAGCTACAAATCTTCTCCATTATTTCAAAACATTTGTAAGCTTATACAAATTAATTGATAGTTAGTTAAAAAGTAAAGAAATAAAATAATAATCATTGATCTTAACTAATCGACAATCCAGTCTACCGAGTTGGGAATGTTTAAACCTATAATTCAGTCATAATAATAAGTAGTGATGTGGAATATTTTTGTTTTGTTTACTTGTACTAGTAATGGGAAAGTTTAGCAATTAGTTAAGAAAGTTTAAGCCATGGCTCGATTTAGGGGTAACTTCTGTTGAAACAAAACGACAATATACATGAGTGGAGAACGCAAAGTAAACCTTCATTAATCAGAAATCAGTATGGGGATCTACTGCAGTGAGAATAAAGAACAAACATGGGATACTATTCAACGCTAAGGTTAAGTTAAGTTAGTTCTTCTATATGGTTTAAAGACTTGCATTTAGATATAATAGAGAAGATTTGTAGCTCAGGTGGATGATTTTGGTGTGGTTGTGTTCTCTGAGCTGGATGGTTTGGTTGCGAAGCTTTCATTGCTCTACTGAGCAACATCTTCAGCGCATACTTCGATGTGCGCTGAAGATGTTGCTCAGTAGAGCAATGAAAGCTTCGCAACCAAACCATCCAGCTCAGAGAACACAACCACACCAAAAAGACTTGCATTGCATATCACCTAAAGCATTTCCAACAGGCCACTGCAGACTTCTATTAACAGATGCCTTCGCTGGATCCAAAAGGAAGATCAGATGGCCTGTTAGAAAGGATTAGCAACAAGGAACTGTGAGAGCAAACCAACGAAGAACCTGTCGCCCAACGAATATTCAGAAGAAAGTGGAGATGGACCGGACACACACTGAGGGACCATTGAGTAGTATAGCGTGGAATGCAAATCATCGTTCGAGTGGAACCTGAAAGGGAAACGACGAGTTTGGCTTTGATCGGAAGGTAGCACAAACGAGAACTTGTGAGACGGAGATGGATGGCAATAGACAAGTGTGGAGTCAGTTAAGAGGGATTGCAGGAGACACGATTTAGTGGAGATGTTCTGTTGAGGAGCTATATTCCACTTGTAACCTACAGCAATAATAATAATGTTGACAAAGTAAAACTTTTGCGCATCAATAACTACGAATCAGCGAGTGACCTTGAATGCACCAATCTCATGAATCGGGCTATTTTTACTTATAAAGTACATATTTGTAAAAATATTATATAAAAAGGCATAGAAATGTTACACAAGATACCTTTCTCTGACGTGTGACAAAAATGACTCCCAATTTTTCCATGGGAGTATCAACAGAGAATTGAAACCACATTCCATACATGCATTCATCTAGGTGGCTGTAAATGATATGTCTTTTTGAGATCCATTAATGTCTTCAATCTTGTTGTGCAGCCTCCCCTAATATCCTTCGATGGAAGTGGCGTAGGTCTTTGTAATAGGATCCAAAAAATCATTAATGTGGTTCGCTATTCGGTGAATATATCCCACAAATGACAACGAGCAGTTATATCCTTTCCATCCCTATTATAGATCGTCGTTTCATCAATCGAGTGATAATGGGTATTAAAGTAGTCGGCTTTCAATCTGATATCCTCTCGACGAACCATTCCGTTAGGTGGTATCGTATAGTCTAATCACCCAAACGTTATTTACTCCTTCACCATCACAGTTGCATTTCCTTTTTGATAAGACTGTTTCATCTGTATGACCAACAACTCCTTCTCCTCCCAATAAAAAGTGACTCTTTCCATCTTCTAAGATGCAGTATCTCTGTGGTGTTGGTACCATTGAACAGTTGAAACGAGACCATTTTCTGTTTCCGAAGCTAGGGCTGTCCCAGAGTGTTTTAAAACCCAGTGATTACAAATATACAGAATTTGGATTAATGACAGATGGAATCTAGCCCGAAATTTTCCCACGAAGTAGCATAATTATCAGCTTACCTTCCCTCACACTAAGCATCAATACCTACCAACGGAGTGTGGCTGTACCAATGATCCTGAATGGGCCAGTGTGTTTCTTCACATGAATTCAAGCCTTCATTCCACTTAATGCGAGTGAAATGCCTGCTCTAACAGATTGATTTCCGAAATTTAGTTTCGAATACTTTTCCCAGTGCTGTTTAGGTGTGGGATTGATTGATTGGAAGGGAAAAAATTAGTTCCTGTGGAGGTGTCATGAACATAGAAGGCTCCAGTAGGTCGGTTGATGCACATGTTCACCGTCGGGGAATTTGTTTGAAACGAGTTAAAGTTTAACTGGACCATTTACTAACTAAAAATCAGCTCTATTTATTTCCTTCTTCATACAATATCCATGCTGAATAGGGTGTGGCTGAAGTTTAGCATTTGGCCATCCAGAGGCACAGTTTGATGAGGTTGACTTTTGAGATTTCTGAAAAGAAAGGAGCGAATAAATAAGGTGTTCAGTATCTCATAGGATAGATTCAGCGAACTGCTTGCAAGAACTTAAATATCTTCCAGCACGAGTATAAACTGGGTCATATGTTGAACTCTAACCCTATTTGCAGCCTTCAAAGTTCTGCACAGTACAACATAGTCCCTTTTCGGTAATCCTTGGGGGAATAAGAATGAGTGACAAGGAAAAATTAGTGGAATATATGAATTTATTGATTGTAGGAGAAGAGGCTGAACTGTGTCAGACAGTCTTGTCCTTCTTCAATAACAGGTCAGGCATCGGACAACCAATCCCTGAGATAAAGGATATTTGATTTACTTTGTACAGCAGTATTACAATTGGTATTACAAGATTCATGGGACTAAATCCGTGAAAACAGGTTTGGCTGACGCCTATCCCTAACCACTGTTCATATGAAAATAGTGTAGATTTCTCCTAAGAAATCCTTAGCAATAATTGCAATCGACTAATTGAATCAAACACATTTGAGTTAGGCGTAAAATCCAAAACTCTGGATTTGTCCAGAATACCGTACTAAATTACACGTAGCTATAATAAATAGAATATAAGAACCTCAAATGGTGGGGTGTCTGGGCTATAAACCGTCAAATTCACTGTCGTTGTGCGTCAGTAAGAAAAAACAGCAAAACTGTTTCAAAGATAGATCTATGGCCAAGAACAAACAGTGTACAGATCAAGAATAAAGAGATTCGAATAAACAATCTTCAGTAGAGAGTGGAATATAACGAAAATAATGTAGAGCAGATGCCATTTAACCATAGGAAGATAACTAACACAGACCAAATAAAATGTCGATACACTAAGTGAGATCAGTTCTAATTGAAACCAATAATTTTGCTGAATAGAATGTAAACTCATACTACTTAACTAGTAATAAGTAGCACAAAGCTGAAAACGGATGAAACAGTAGTAAAGAATAGATTAGAAAGGAATTAACATATAGCCTAATTAAGAAACAGCTGGAACAGAGACTGTCAGGTGGTCAGCATACTTGACGAAATTGCCTTCAGAAGAACAAAAAAGGTCACACAAAAAGGAAACAGAAATAGAGAAACTACAGCAGATGTAGGCTCGTTACCTTAACTAAGTAGTGAGCATCCAGCTAAAGATAGTGTCCTGCTTCCGTCCAGAAGAATAAGGAAATAACCAGCTTGTGACACAGAGCTGAAGTAACCTTACTGTTTAAATACAGTCAAAAGTAGCAGTGTAATCTGAAAAGAGATAACGAAAATACTTAATACCTTAAGCACCTTTCCAAACTTGTAACAGTAGTATGAATAAAGACAACGGCAGAGTTCAATGTTCTTCTAATGCTTTTATTAACAAATTATTTGGGGTAACCGAAAGCTTCTAGTGAAGGTTTATGCATATATAAAATTAACATTTCCATTATTTTCTAAAGGGAGAAGACGTAAATGTGTACTTCACTTCCAAGCATCAAAAGATGACTAGAACTAAAAAAAACAGATTAATAGTATTTAACTAAGTGTTAACTAGGTTAACTACCGATCCGCCTCTATATGATCAAAGTGTTTTAATAAGTAAGCCTCCGAGCCGGCTCAGAGGCTGTTTTGTACTGGATAACATGTACATCACAAGGGCCCCTAGAGTAGCTGTTAATAGACTTTCCCCTGAAACAATCTCAACCTTTAATATATTCAAATATATTGCTTTCCCGACAATATTTTCAAGTTAGTGAGTTTTTCTTTATTTATGTTTGCTTATCAGTACTTGCAGGTTATGCAAGCTACATGCAACATCATTATATATGGATTAGCATAGACGAAATGATTACCAATCCTCGGTGGTAGTCATGCAACGGAGAGTGGGGAATCGAATGTTTGATACTTCTGAACCTCAATCTGTTCACAGGAAACATACAGGTCAGGTGAAAACTAATGAAGTAGGTTGTTTCAATGCTAATTCTAATGATTTCATCACTAATCCTCACTTTCTAGGTTGCTTAGATGTACATGTGAATGATTTCAACCCAAATACTTGTAAAGAATTAACCAGAAGGTCTGAAAAACGTGTAAAGAAGCCGTGAGCTTGTCATAAACATGCGGGCAGACATTTGATGTGCGATTGATGCTCTGATTGGCTGTTTCTAATACTGTACACACTTTACGCCCTTGTATGATTGCTTGAGCTCGAATAGTGTCTTGATCAATGGAATAAGCCTTCTAGGCACTCTCTCCACGATCAGAGCGTGACATAGCGCCTCTCGTTCGACTGGACTGAATGCCATCTTTAGGTCAAGAAAAATGGAAGTTGTTGGACGCAAGTAAGTATGACTGTGTTCGAAGATCTGTCGAAGGGTGAATATATGATCGATAAACTCTTCCTGACCTTAAGTCTGTGTGGTTTTACCGAATGTTTCTCCCTAGATGAGCTTAGTCTATGCATGAATACTTAACCCAGAACTTAAGGCAATATATTCACCAAGCATGTCCCTATATGATTATATCACGGAGACTTATCTCTCTTTTTGCAAGCTGTGATAGTCAGTGATTCATACTGGCCTAAAAGGACAATCTCTGGTTCCCAGGCATTACCTAATACCCTAGTTAACCCAGACAACAGTCTGTTACCACCACCCTTAAAGACCTTTGGGGTCATACCATCAGTTCCTCCTGCTTTACTTCATTTCTGAATACAGAAAGCCCTTATAGCCTTAGTTGGAGATGGAGAACCGATGTCTACTTACCCTGAATGTTTGGCAAGTTGAGCGCGACTGTAGGCTAGTTAACTTGCTCCTCGAAATGTTCCCTACAACTTTCCAACCGTCTCAACTAGTGTGTAGTTAGAGTACCACTTCTCTCTTAGATTGTCTAGCTTATCGTTTGCCATTTGAAACCATTGTGGAGACTCTTAGTTTGAGTTTCAGCAGCCTTCACTTCTCATCGTGTTTGGAGCCCTCCGGAATCAATCTTATTGCGTCAATCATTTTGGATTAAGCTGCGGAAATCCACTGGCACTCCCAATTTGTGGTTTAAGGTTATCAGCAACCTTCACCACTGTTTCCACAGTTGACTATATATTATGCCAGGCTTTCTCAGGATGAGGATTACTATCAATCTCACATACGCACTTAGTCATTTCTTCCTTGGATAAGGATTTGACGTCCTGATCAAGTTAGGGGCGTGATGGTTTTATTGTTGTCCGATTTCGAAATGAATAAGAATGGCGGACTGTTTTCAAATTTCTACGCTACTAATTATTTGGGTTGTGCTCATAACGACATGGGTTTCACCCAATAGACACGCCAAAAATCACAGAGATTCCACCTCAATCTCGAGAAAGTGGAGGCAGACGCAACCTACTAGGCACAAAACTGAGAAGAGCAGCAGATATGTGATTAGACAGTTAACTAGTGCAAAGAAACTCCAAGATCCGTTTGAAAGACTTCAAATTAGCCATGGATAGACCACCATTCAAGGTCAGCATAAAGAAACCGTAGGACGAAATTGCAAGGGACGCCTTTACTGTGATCACTGAGAAAAGGTTGAGGATACTAAGAAACATCATTGTCAGCAGATAGTTTGTTTATTCAAATTCATCTCCATTTGGCGGGAAAAACAGTGGCAGCCATTGCCTAATAGTATGTAAGTCGGCAGAAGACCGTAGAAAAACCATCAGAAGTATTATTGTGGTCTGTGTCGACATTTATTCATAGACTATGTGCCTTGTGACCCTGTTGTTCTGCTTCACTGTCGGTGAAGAAATAAACCAGCTTTTTGAAAGCGGTGTGGGAGGAAACCTGTGCCGAAAACTTAAGTAAGAAGAAGAGGTAAGACAAAAAATGGCTCTCCGCGGACATCTGGAAGTCGATTGATGAAAGGATAGTGAAACGGGAGACGAAACCAAAGCAGCAGCGAACAACGAAAGCAAAATCCGAGTAAAACTTACAATGTCATGGACAAAGGAATGATTAAGAGTGCTGGGGATGACAGCTAACACTTTCAATAAATTGGCAAATGAAGCAGAACAGAATGGAACTAAGAGCGACTTCCGGACCCGACAGTTTCATTTCATTGTTGCGAGTGTGGATGTCGGGAAAAGTACCTGCACATTGGCAAAGGAACTACCATATGAGGCTGCCAAAGCAGGGCGGTTTAAGCGAATACAATGATTGCAGCGATATCATATTCCTGTCCATTCCAAGTTAGTATGAAGCAGTGTCATTTTGAAAGAACTGAGAGATGATCCGGATCTAATACTTCAGGCAGAACGAGTCGGTTTTAGGCGAAATAGCTCATAAGACCACATCGAAACACTGTAATACCTGTGATAGAGCATAAAATTGACAGCCAAATCTCCATCTCAGCTTCCTCAGTTTAAAAAAGGTCTTCAGCTGAGTTGAACATATGGTAATTTGACACTCTCTACAGAACTACAGAGTGCAGTAATGCAGATATTTGTAGTGTACATTGTACCTTTGAACTTTTGTTTGAATGAACGCAACCTGACATTTTTTTAACCCCACTTCCGCTTTGTACTCCGGTTCCTCCTGTACGGTTACTGTCTCGCTCTCTCGCTGTACTTTCACCTAGTACACTCTACGAGCCGACAACCGTCTCACCTCCAGATAAGTGTGTACTTTTTATTTCTTATCAAATTCCATATCTCTTTGTGTAAATACAATTCCGGTCCAGTTACACTTGCCATTTCGAGTCTTCTAACTTTGATTCCGTTCTTTAGTACTTGCACGTAGGCAGAGTACTAATTAAGGTCATAAACGGTGAAGGAGTTTGTAAGAGCTGTTATTGTTAGGTCGAAGTAAATCCCAAGTCCAACTCTTACATATTCATAAGTGTCATGCAGTTATAACATACCAGAATAATATAATTACCTTATTCCAAACGATAATAATAATGAATGGAATTTTCAGCGTTTCTAAACATTTGCAACAACTTAGCTCCTGACTGCTACACATTCTTTTTCACCCCACATATATATTATAATTTCACCAAACGTATAAATTAAAATAAGCTACAACGATAAATGTTGATATTATTGGAAGTACATGATAAACATTTTACACAGGCCACTAATATTAATCCATATATATAATGTAAAAGTTAGCAAAACAGAACTACTTATCACGGCAAAATAATCATAGATTCTACACTATAAATAAAGAATGCAAGTAGTTAATCTTGTTCGGTAGAGATCTGCAATTTGTGCTCATAATCACAGGAACAGTCATCAAATGCATCGGAGTACGCTTTAAAGCTCGTTGCCATCCATCATGAAGCTTTTCCTTAAGTTTGTTAGAAACTAGTAGAAACGTTTTAAATAATCGCGAGAGTAACCAATACGATTAGGGCACATAAATGAATGATTAAAACAAAATAAATCCGAGGAAACAGATGCAATATGTAGGATGGAAATTTTAGTAGCCCAAGATTTAAGCATCGGTGGCATAGCGGATAGAATGCCCACCGACCATGCACATGGTCCGGGGTTCGATCCCCGACTGACGCACTCCTTTACCTCTCCGAGCCAGAAATGATGCTGGTGAAGAGGAAAGGTTGGGCATGAGGCTAGCAACCTCATCCTGTAAAAATGAACACTGCTACAGAAACTTAAAGCCATCAGCTTGAAGCCCTGTGTTCTACTGGGGAACGTGAGGGAATGAAAAAGTTTTTTAGCAGGCCGCCGACTTGGATTTTGTGTGAATGTGGAGGCATTGGCTGACCAATTAGCAACCATGTAAACTCATCATAAACCAGATTTATCTAATTCAAATAATGCTTATCCATGCCTGTAAAATTGGTGTGCTCTTGCACAGACAGGAATGATTAGTATTATCGTCGGCATATTGAATGAAATTGGCTTTGGCTGAATATAGGAGGTCATGCAAGAGGAAAGAAATGAAGGGGGCATTATCGGTGAACTAACAAACGATTTATGAAACAATTCCATCATTATATGAATAACCGCCTGCTTAACACCACAACCAGGCAAGATGTTTAGGAATGCTTATGAGAGGTAAGAAGTTGCCTTGTTAGCATGAACCAACATTGTTAAATGAACTGCAGACAACATACGCCGCACCACTGTAAATCGGTCATTTTTGTGAAAATGTTAGTATTTTCTTGTTGTTCTTATGTATATTCTTGGTATAAACGTGTACGCCGAAATTGTTGTAACATTTCATTTCCATTCCCATATCTAGGAGTGAAAGTTCAAAACAGACTTCAGTCTATTGTTTCACTATGAAAGTATTCTGAAAGTCTGTGAGAAATTAGAGTGATCATTGTCTCATTTACTAAGTTTTATCAGTCGAATTTTTGTCATTCCCAGTGAGATGCGTCCCAGCGCTTAAAGAGCTAACTAGATTGAATTTAAATTTCTTTTGCTACTATCAATAGTTTACTGTGTTAGCCTAGTATACGCGAAGTAGCTCAATGATGGCAGAAATTAAACGACATGTACAAGGTCATTGATGGAGTGAGACGCTCAAAGGTCATTTTCGTCCATGTTAGTCGGCCATGTTGGATTGCAGTTCTGTAGCTGTTCGTTTACACATCGATTTTTCCGTTTATCCAGCACTTATTCACCACGTATCTTGATGCACATTGTTTACAAATGTTGCGTTTCACTTCATTATTGTTTCCGTTTCTGTTAAAATTAGTTATTTCGTTTGTTTCGAAAGTTTTTACCAGCAGGTCAGTGCATTCATTTCATTGTAATTGTTTCATACGTTGCATTCATGCATGGTTTCAGGTTTTTAGTTGTTTTTCCGCTAATAATGAACTAGTACTGTCTAGAAGTTTTGGAAATTATGCGCATGAGCATGTTTGGGTGGCGGAAGCGGTGACTCTAAACTTTAGGAACCCAAACGAACTGAGACGGACAAATAACCTTGACAAGGACAATTTTAAACCAATCAGAAGGCTCAAAATGAACGGCGCATAATTTTTATAAACCGTTTATATACAAGTGAAAGCAATGTTGAAATATAGTTACAAAGGGATAGCGTGTCTCGTATATGTTGCAAAAAAGTCCCAATTAGGACATAGGAGTCCTTTAAAGTCATGGTTAAGACCAAGTCCTATACATAAACTCGTCGAGATAACTGTAAATCATTGGATTTCTTGATCCGTTGACCGATCTTATCCGTTTTTTGAGATGGCCACTGTCCTCTGCAGTATTGGTACCACTGTACTGCAGAAACTTCTGACATTTCATCTA